>UELU01142565.1:3090-24287 GCA_900490025.1 Megastigmus dorsalis
TGTATAACTTTTCAATAAATTGAAATAAGATGTTTCTATAAATTAATATAAGTAGTATTTTACTTTTGATTTGGTATAAAACTAGTTTTGAGGCATACAAATTTGTATTTTCTTTAAAATTCGGGTGACCACAATTACCCACTGACCCCCATTACCCCGGTCTACCCTACAGTAGTAAAGCCACTCGACCCAAATGCCTTTTCATCATTGATAATGCAATAAGAAATATAAATATTTTGAATTTTTTAAAGTTTAGCTGGAATTACAAATTTTTATACGTTTCCGTGATTGAATTGATTCGAAGCAAAATCAGTAAGAATCAGATCACGTCATCACCCATTGGTGAAACGGCTGCACTAATACATTACTATAATCCATTTTCCGATACTTACACCAGAACCAATTTTACAACCACTAGTGAATTGTTTGCTGATAATTTGATCAATTTATATGGATACACTTTGGATGTGGCACTTGCAGAAGCCTCATACTATGTTCAGATTAAAAATTATTCTGACGAAAAAACTGCTTGGGATTTAGCTTATGGCTCGGATGTAGAAGTTTGGAAAAATCTAGCGAAACACTTAAATTTTTCCGTGAACCTAAAAAGTGCTTAGTCGACAAATGCAAACTTGCAAGTATTTAACGTAACCATAGTAGAGTTTCCCGATACATCGTTTGGGACAATCGATTTTTATGTAGATTTGACTACCACTATGGGAATAGATCATTATAATATCTATGATTTGAGTCCGGGAACATTTTTATATCCTTGGTCCGCACATATCATAGCAAAGCAGTATGGCACTATCGATTTGAAGATAATACCGTTAATATTTAAAGTCATAACCACCGTCATATTTATTGGTTTATTAATTGCTGGTATAATAAGGATACTTAAGTTCGACGCCAAGATTTGGACTATTCAAAATTCTCTTAAGATGTTAATTGGTCAACCAGTCACATGGCTACCTAGTAAAGTAGCCGAAAGAATCTTTTTTTTAATATTGATTTTCATGAACAATTTCTTTGTATCAAAAATGTTAGATCAATGTCTGCGGTTTTCCATGACCGAATCAGAATTTCCACAATCTGAATACATTTGCTGATTTGAACACATTTGGAATCAAGCCATCCATCACTGACTATGTCAAATATTTATTACGTCACACTGATAATGAAGATTTGGAAGAATTGCTTTTGAGGTCTAATACATTGTCTATTTTAGACAATGAAGACTACTGTCTTATGCATTTGCTAAAAAGTAATACAAATGTGAGTGCTTGCGAAGTCTCCAAAGATGTTGCTGAATTTCTGAAGAATAATTTTGAGTTGGATAGTCATAATTGGATCATAAGTCTGTTAAAAGAGCCACTATTTACTGGGTGGACAACTGCGCAATACGCCTCAATGTCACCATATAGAAATCGATTTGATCCGCATCTCCGTCGCTTTTTCGTAGCCGGGATTATGCGTCAATGGGAAATTGAGGCCATACGGAACTACGCATTTGCCCATAAAGTTACATTTAATATTAAGCAATTGAAAGTACCCAACTTGCATAAGTTTAATAATTTCATAGACATAATGGCTTCGTCTAAAACTCAAATTTTTTATGGTTTAACGATAGGATTGATAACTTCATATTTAGTCTTACTTAGCGAGATCATTTGGTCAAGGGTTAAGAATGAAGTTGAAAAATATTTATTATGATTTGGAAATCTAAAAAAAAGTTAATTTACGTTTTTAATATAATAAAACTAACCTTGACAAAATAGAGCACTGTATTGTAAGTATACTATATATAAATGAGTTAGTCTTTTTAGTATTGTATTAGACACTTTCACAAAAAGAATTGTTAAAAGTATAAAGAAATTAATCATTCTGAGTTCAAGCAGTCAATCTCTTAAAATTAAAATGTATACATAAACACTAATAAAGAAATTGATCTTTCTATGAATTATAGTGCATAATTATTATTTCATCATTTTATCCTTAATTTTCGAATCCTTTCACTGAATACAAATTTGATCCAAATTAGATCTTTACCCGTAAAGTTCTGAATGGCTTTTTTTATTTCATCTTTTGACTCTGTAACTTTTGATGTAATTTCATGGAAAGAAATCTATATTATATCATTTCCGATAACCGTAAGTCTCACCTTTTAAACGCCGTTGCTGAAATTGGTGTAGAAGTTGATGTGAAAAAGTTATTGCTTATTTTTCGAAAAAAGTGCGTGATTTTTGGGGCTTTTTTTAAAAAACTTTGTTTTAAGTTCGAAATAGTTTTTTCTGATGGTTACAATACTGATAGAACGTGAAATTATTATCTATCCTTTAAAAACTCATCGATATTTTTCAATTTTATTCATTAGATGCCAAGATATTGCACTTTAAGTATTGGAAATAGTGTCAAATACCTAAGACACTTGCCATGTTGAATTTTTGTAATATAGGTGTAATATAGACGGACCACCAAGTACGTTCATATAGTTATTTACTAAGATTAAAGCTATTTTATATAATTGTGAAAGTGTCGTTCTGGACGAGATGCATTATATTCGCAACTGTTTGTAGCTCATAATATTAGAACTCTGGCCATTTACCCTGCTATAACATTGGGAGATAGGAGTTCAAACTAAATGTGGAAGGGGTCAATTGAGTGTTTTATATGACACTTTGACCTGCTTCATATTTATAATAGGGCCACGCAACTTCATAAAACCAATGTAAAGCATAAATTAATAGAAATGTTCAAAATTTTTTTGAAATTAAAAAGCAAATTCTAAGTATGATAGGAAGGCTCGTCTACCTGCGGTCATACTTGCCATCGGGGGCGCTGCCCTGATTTCACTGAAGTGGCTGGAATGACTTCTTGAAAATATCATCTTGATCATTGGCAGGCATCTCTTTATCAATCAAGAATTTTATTTGATATAAATCCAGATTATTCTGTAAAAGTTGCTGCTTTAAAATATTTTACCAATTATTATGCTTAGGTCGATATCCCGCATGTAGTACGATAGCACTTATAATTGGCAATGAAATAAAAAGTGCAAGAACTATTTTAGATTATTAAATAATTTATAAGTACAAAAATAATTCAAATAATATGATGATATTAAATCTTATACGTTTTTTTGGCTTACTGCTGAACAATACGCCTATGTAACAAACAGTTTTAGTGACTGTTTGCAATTTTTGATCGAGCATTTCTAACTTGTAATAAATATGACTTACCAAAATATTTTTTTTAACATATGATAGATAGCTGTGTAAATACAGATGACCTTTTTTGTTTCAGGTACATTTTTAAAAAACTTGTAAATGATATAGTGACTAGATAAAAAAGTGGTCATATGGTCTATTTTTTAATTTATCGATTTTACGGGAAAATTTTTAAAAATAATACATTTAGCGTAAAAATGAACTATTTTGGGGTTAAGCTGTCGTAAATGTCAGAATTTTGGTATTGAAATAAACAACACCAAGATTTCACTCAATCAAAACATTTATTTGTAACACTTTTAATTAAAAACAAACAAACTGAATCGTGCACCCATTAAGCACCGCTCTCGCTTGCTGCTTGGTGTGAATTGGTTTGTCTTGAGACGTCCTCGATGCGGAGCAATGATGCCGGGACAGACTCTTTACACACGTTTTAAAATTTTTCTTAAATATTAAATTTGATTTTTGTGTCAAGATATTAATTTTAACCATCTTCGGAACGAGAACTAGAGTGAGAGAGCAGATTCTCAAGAAAGATTACAGAAGGAATTGTACTTTACATTTACCTCCAACTTTACAATTTTGAGATCCTGCCTGATGGGCAGATCATACTTTATAAAATTTTCTTTTATTAATTATGTTTTCAGATATAATTATTATTTTAATCTTCACTTAATTTTTAAAATATCTTAAATGAATTTAAAATTTAATCTCAATTACAGCTCAGGATCTAACAACACTAAGAAAACGAAAAAGAAGGAATGATGAGAAAACAGATTAAATTGAATTCACAACATCTCCATAAGTATTTTAACCGTTCACATTTATTATTCGTCTAGATATCAATATCTAATACGGACAAAGTGAATAGAGTATATACTTACATCTCAGTATTTACTTATTCTTACATAAATTCAAACAAATTAAAAGATTTTTATAGCTTTTATATGCTTCCACAATAATTCAGATAAGAATAAAATAAAAGAGCACGAATATGCAATTCCCAGAACTATTACTAAGCCTACAATCGACTCACTCTCCAACACTGCATCTATTTTGTCATCCTTTGGGAAAGTCGAAAATTTGCGTAGATCTTTATTATTTTGCGAAAGTCCAGATTCGTATAGTCTTCTAAAAATTTCAAGAAATTTTTCTTTGTAAGGCGATGCTATTTCAAACAAGTGTATTAATTGTAAATTAGAAAATATGGGTTTTGCGATTTTCATGTGCCTCGAATATTCCGGCTTTTCTGTTAGCATTATAGCTTCGACAATGCTCATAAAACAAATAATATTCTTCTTCTTGCTAAGTATTGCTGCACATTTTGTAGTGCCATCTACAATTATTGCTTTCTTCTCTATATTTTGAACATATGCGTTAAATGCATTTCCAAAAATGATGTCTTTTTGCAGGGATATGACGCAAGGTTTAAGTTGAGATTCGTCAATTTCCTTGATAGAATTCAACTTCATTTCATCGTATTTTATAGTAAAATTTATAATATTTGAAAACAAAAGTGTAGAAAACATTAAAGTAACAGCGGCAATACTTATGATAAATATTCTATCGAAACATAGTTGTGGACGGTGAAATGTAGGTATTCCAAAAACTAATCCTACTATCTCTAACATTATCCATTCTTTGGTTATGATTTTTAACAGTTGTATTATATATGTGATAAGTATAATAATCAAAACCAAGAGAAGCAAGACCATAAACATATGGAACGAAGCATTGATTCTGGTGACAGGGATAATGGGGACAACAGCCACAAAAGATTTTAGCATATATTCCAATGGTACGGCTGTTGTATAAGGACGTGCGAATGCCATTGGAAAAGGCAAAGCATTAATTGAACCCGTTCGAAATTTTTCGAGTGAGACAGTACTGATATCGTTTATAGTTGCAGGTCCTTCTTGTCCTAAAACATAACTTAGAGAAAAGTTCATGATCTCTGCTGCCATTAGTATAAGAGGATAAAAAAAGTATTCCATTGTTATATTATTTCCAGTGCTTGAAAGAATAATACTTGGTGGATAGTGGAAAACAAGCAATTTAAAAGGATATCCATTAACATTTCCAAGTTTTTTTGGGAAGATAGGTGTATCTGATGATAATTGGCTCTTTCTAAATAAGTTGAAAAATGGATTGAAATAGTACAGAAAAGATTTATCACTGCTCTCCTCGTTTTTTAAAATAGTGAAATCTAGGAACTTCTTGGACCACGCATTTCGAAGTATAGTTTCGAAATGGAAATCGCATTCATCACTATCAGCAAAGAGAATCAGCAAGCATTTTGGTCGCGAGTTATTGAAAGGATGCTGCGATATTGAATTTAGAATGCACTCCACACCTTGGAACATATTCTTGCATTTGTAATGTAGGATGACATATAGTATTTCATATGAATTATCTTTACAACATTCGAAATGGTTGTTAGTAAAATAAAACTCATCTAATTTCACTGAAGTGGCTGGTATGATTTGAAGCAATTCCTTAAAAATATCATCCTGATAATTGGCAGGCATCTCTTTATCAATCAAGAATTTGAGTTGGTATAAATCGAGATTATTCACCAATAGTTGATACTTAAAAGTGTTCAGCCAGTATTGATTGAATAAATGTCCCGTATCCAGTTCAATAGCACTTATAATTGGCAAAATAATAAGAATTGCAATAATCATATTAGATTATTCCTTAAGGTATAAATATATTATTCATAAATTTTAATTAAATATATGTTACATGCCTTATAATTTATTAGTATATAAATAATTCAAATAATATTTTAATATTAAATCTTTTGGGTATTATTGGCTTACTGCTCAACTATAATACTATGTAACAAACAATTTTACTGACTGGCTGCCGTTTTTTTCTGGCGTCTTTTACTTGTTATAATGAGTACGACTTACCAAAATATTTTTTCACAGTAATCGATTTTGTAATATTTAGCATATGAATTCAGTGTAAACGCTGTAAAAGTTTCAGATAATTTTTTTCAAAACTGGTAAATAATATAATGACTAGAAAAATTATCTACTTTTGAACAAATTGATTTTGCGTAAATTTTTTTTTAAAACTACCCACGTACCTTAAAAATGAACTGTATTCGAGTGTATCTTTATATACAAAGAGATATTTTTTTAGGTATAGAAGTTGGGTATAGGGTAAAGAAAAAAAAAAAAAAAAGGGAAAAAACGTAAATTAAAGTAAATGTCCCATGGCCTGGCCAATACCCAGTACCTGGACACTAGCTATTATATTAGTTTATATCAAGTATAATTTACCTCTAACAGAAAAACCTTCGAAAATAGCAATGTGTTATTGTTCAAGTCATATAATTAAAAATTTTTCAGTAATAAATATTAGATCATTAACATTAAAAAATGTGTTATAGTAGCACTGACTGCGCTGTACGAAACGGTTCCGATATTCTAATGCCAAACAATTAAGAAAGACGGCTTTGATATTCAGGAGATAAACAAATAATTTTGATCATTTCTCGAAATAGATTCTAATCATTGGCAGGCATCTCATTATCGATCAAGAATTTTTTTTCATATAAATCCAGATTAATCTGCAATAATAGCGGTATTAAAATGCTCAACCAATTCTGTTTGAATAAATGTCTCGTATCTAGGTTGATAGCACTTATAATTGGCAAAAAAATAAAAAATGCAATAAACATTTTAAATTATTCGTTAATGTATATAAACTTTCCATTAATAATTTTCATTCATACGTGTTACGGGTTGATAATTGTTGAGTCTATAAATTATTAAATTAATAGTTCAACCTTAATTTATTGCGTCTTGTATTTGACAGGAGTCTCTAGCGGTTATATGTTTTAAATAAGTAATACATTAAAACCTTCAATGGTCTTGCAGCTTGACCTACATGTAAGAGAGTTTATCGTTTCTTGTATACATAAATGTGATTCGATTGATTGTCAAAGAACCAAATAAAAAATGGCAATTTGAGATCGATCACGTCAGTGATGTCATTAAGTATAGGGAAAAATGCTTTCGACCTTTGTTTAAACATTCCCCGCCAAGTAAGAGGTTAAATTTTTTGTGATTAAACGTCTTTTTATACTCTAAAGGATGGACCAGTGTTGGAATCCTCCTCTAACGATTCTTCGAAATGAACACATCAATTTTCAATTACAATTTTTCATTTCAAATTCAATTTTTTAATTTGGAAGAAAAAAATTGTTGCATAGGCTCTATGGAAACAAAAGAAAAATGATCTTTTCACTGGGAAAGAAATTTTTTTTAAATACATCATATTGATAAGTAGAAACAGAAGAATAGGGCAAGACGTTAATTTTCATATTTTATATTTTGTCATATGCTAAGTGATGTCATTTGGGTTCCCACTAAATAATGCAGACATTGTTAAATATCATAAGCTTACAGGTTTATATTAGATCAATTATATCTTTAGAATAATCGACACATTAATTGCCAGAAAAAAACCTGAATTGGCGCATTAACTACACTCGTGTCAAATTCCACGTTTACAGACACTCAAGTGTCTCTTAATATACCCCTCGCACATTAACGATCGAGCGCGCTACCAAAATGTCACTCTCTGCTGCACTAAAATATCTCTGACTCGCTCGAGTTCCGCGCGCATCCCCCAAAAATACGGCAAGGAAAAAGCGGATCCGCCAATTCAGTCCCTCGCGCCGCTTGATAATCGCTCAGTTCCGTGAGAAGAGTCGCGCTCCGAAAAAGCCCCTCTCGCTTCACACACAGGCGAGCACATACACACACATACTCGTGCATTCCGTGAGGAGAGCTGGCAAAGCGACGCGCCAACAACGACAGCGGCGTTGTCGTAATAAATACAGCGGGGGCCCTATAACGGCGCATTAAAAGCCGTCCACGGGGCCAAACGGCCGCAATAAAAGTATCAATGCCTCCGAGGAGATAGAGAGAGCGCGCACGTGAGAGAGAGAGAGAGAGAGAGAGAGAAAGAGAGAGAGAGCCTAAAGCGGAGCAATAAAGGTGGAGGGCTCGAGCGCGCGCGCGGGCGTATAGGTTCCTTCGGCATCTCCGGGGCACAAATCAAAAAATAATAGGTAGTTAGGCCAGCGCGAGATGCGCGTAAGGGTGCCCTCGGGCGCCCTAGGGACTATGTACCTTGTTCCTCTTTCTCTCTCTCTCTCACACACACACACGCGCGCGCGCACAGACACATACATGCACATACACACAGGTATACACAGGCGTTCGAGTTTTGTTGCGCGTCGAGTCCTCCGAGAGAGGAGGGCCGCGCTCTTGCCAAAAAGCCCGGAGTGGCGGGCCATACCGGAGCTAAGATGTCTTATGGGGTGACTATTGAACAACCGAACGATCTTTTATGAAGATATACGAGCTTTTACTGTGTTTGCCGTTGACTCGACACGTGCGGACGTTAGCCAACTTTCGGGATGCTCTCTTCCTTTTTTCGGCTTTTAAGACTCTCTCTCTCTCTCTCTCTCTCTCTCTCTCGTTGCGGCCGTCTGATGGATCTGTTACCAAGGAATGTTTTACGTCGCGGTATAACGTTCTTTCGTTTTTCATGCAGATTTTGTT
Organism: Megastigmus dorsalis; assembly: GCA_900490025.1. NCBI lineage: Eukaryota > Metazoa > Arthropoda > Insecta > Hymenoptera > Megastigmidae > Megastigmus > Megastigmus dorsalis. The sequence goes on from UELU01142565.1 coordinate 11,903, forward strand.
TTTAATGGTTATTTCTAATTGATTGTTTATTTGAATGCAGAGCTGGGGTAGGAAATACCTCTTAAATAGTTTCAACTGAAACACATCCAGTTTGAAATAATATATCTAACTAGCAATTTTAGTGTGTACTTCTGTATTTATTTTTTTACTGAAAATTTGCCTTATATTAGACGCTGAAAAAATTATAATCACACAAATTATACCTGAATAACAAAAAATGTTACTTTCAACATTAAGCGTCTGTTTACTGGAAATCTTACCCTAATTGGTAATGCAAAAACTCTCAAAGAGTAAAGATTCCCTTGATCATTTGTTGCCCATCTAGTAGTGAGAAGGATACATTAAAAATCGGATAATAAACAACGATTTTCAAATCGCAATGAAAACGCAATTTCGCGCCGATCGGACCTCTAATTTTATTCCCACAGCCATTACCGGGCATCAAAATCGATAAATTTTTTCCTGCAATTCCAGTAGAAAAGGTCTAGTCTCCCCTTACTCGGAGGCGCAAACGTGCCAAGACCCGACAAAAAGGTCAAGCCATATCCCGCCTCTCTTTCTCTCTCTCTCTCGATAACCAACTATTCCCACATCGCCGCGGCGATCCTCGCGTCTCGTAAACTCCGCCAGTCGATGTGCACCACAACAAAACCCCTGCACATCCAAGATTATAAGAAGGAAACTGCGACTTTTTCGCCACCTATCACGTCTATACCCTTCTATCCTTTATCGCACCGCTCGGTTAATCCCCCGCGATTTTCCCAAGTCGCAAAAGTTAAATCCTTAATACGCCTATAGTTGTTCCGCGGTTCGCCTGTTCCCTTCGCCTAGACCCTAAGTTATCAGCCGCATATCGCCAACAGAGTGTATAAACGTACGTGAGTATAGGGTCTTATTCGTCCTTCTCGAGACGCTCGCGCGAAATCGCTCCGCTTACCCCACGGCTTTTCCACGGAGCCGAGAGAGCGGCAGCGCTTGAATAACACAAACGTAAGTATCGCTCCTTCTCTTTCTCCCTCTCTCTCTCTTTCTCTTTCCAAGCAAAGCGATGACGGCTCCAAGAGAAGAAGAAGAAGAAGAAGAGAGAGAGAGAGAGAGAGAGAGAAGAGTTCCGGCTGTAAAGGAGGTGCAAGTACAGAGACGCCTAGAGGTAACCGTGCCTCGCGCGGCGTGCTCTCTTTAATTCGCGAGAGAGAGAGAGAGAGAGAGAGAGAGAGGAGGGATCGTTGAGAACGCGGGTAAGAACTCACATCGAACTCTCCTCGTCGGTGCAAGGCCTGCGAGGAAAATAGGACAAATTAAAGTACAAACAAGCGGAAGGCATAACACTGACGCCTTTACGCTCGTTAACTGACTACTCGCTGTAGCCTTAGTGTATAAGCTCGAGACTCTCGTGCGCGCGCGACTCGAGAAATGTGCGGCGCGCCACTAAAACAGCGAGAGAGCTCGGCTCTTAAAAGGGACCTTCGGGACTATATAGAGGAGAGAAAGAGAGAATCCTTCTCTATGTAAGCCGCGTACATGGAGTGTATTGTAATGTCCGACGAGGAGATGTGCGAACGGCGAGGGAAACGAGGAGTTTCGTATATATAAGTGGGAAGCTATATGGTGACGTGAGTCTTGGGTCTTACACGTTTCGTACAAATAATGCGTTTTGTCAGTTATATTTAAAATTTTCAATTGTTATCCTAACTATTGTTCCTTTTTAATAGAAATTTCCATCTAGGTTTTTTTTTTTGACCCCCTGAATACTATGTCGCATTTAGATTTCGAAAATTCATAATAGTGGATCCAATGGCCAAATGTTAATCACCATGAAAATAAAAAAAAAAACAATTTTTCGAATTTTCGATCTACCGTATCGGATCACCATTATGAATTTCCAATGTTAGCAGATATTATTACTTGAACATTCTCTATACTACAATATAATGTGGATTTGCATTCAGCGACACTAAATAGCCCTAGATGGAATTTGAATGAAGAAAGAACAATTTTTCAAATTTTCGACCCGTCAGATTTGTTCCGCTATTTTAAAATTTGAAAGTGAAAAAAGATTTTCTTCTCTGATTTGTATTTTAATGTTATGATCTACTAATTAGATGGGTTTCGACACACCAGTGCTTGTAAGTTAACAGTAACCTATAATGGATTAAAGAAAATTCGAAATATAATAATTAAATAATATTTATTATTATATTATTATAGATATGAGTAAAAATGGAGGTCTTAATTTGAAAATTTTCACTTACCAATATCTATTTTAACCAGCACGCATTTCCAGTTTCTTCTCACTAACTCTATATTTTTCTTCCCTCCTCAACGTTCGATGATCACCTATCCCAATGAAGAAGCAAATCCAATCGAAAAGCTCCGAAAGTTGAAGAATAAGGAAAAAGACGTAGTGTAAACAAGGTCTCGCTCGAATTCGATAACAATCGACGAACCGACGACGAATTGAATCGTTCTGCCATCCGTGCGAGTCGAAACTTTAAATAGAGCTCTCTTTGCCTCTCTCTCTCTTTCTCTCTCTCTCTGTCTCTCCCTCCCGATAAAGTTGTGCTTGGATTGAAATTCCTGTTGGAGCCGCCGCGGCACAGCAGCAGCCGACGACGAAATTATCGCGCTGCTCGATCGGCGAGCTCTCCACCGCGAAGACGTCCGGTAAATCGTGAACGCGGCCCGATAGTCATCGAACTAACCCTTAAGCACCTTCAAGGTCACGCCAACGAGTGCGCACCGCTCGAAGCTGCATCGCGGCCGCCTGATATCCCATGCAAAAACGGTAAACGGAAAATGCGCTGCTGTGCATACGCTTGCTCTTGCAGTTGCGGGACGGCGATTCTTTGCTTGCCGCGGGTATGGGACAACTATAGCGCGAGTAAGAAGGGACAAGCGGTCGTGTGTCGATTCAAAATGCGTTTGCGATTGTTCTGTACCTCGAGCACTCGTACGTTTCTAACTCTGACGCAATATACCAGCAATCTAGTGTATAATTGTACTTTACGAAAATAGCCAATAGAAAAGAAGAGTAGCTATTTTCATCACGTTTAGATAAGTCAAAGATGTGTCAATTCTGTTGCGAGTCACAGTTTATATAACATGTTTTATATAACATTATTATATAATATTATAATAACTCTTAATACCAAAATTAATCAAAAATACAAATGTATTGTAGAACTGTTCTGAATATAAGTTATATAGTATTTTAGATAGATGGAAGCAGCAATTTTATGCGTCTATATTTCACAGTCACCGATGGACCTATATACCGCTAAATATCGCCCTGTAAATATCCAGAAAATAGAAGATCTCCACGCTCTTCTATATCCACGGCATGCATGCACAGCTCGTCGAGCGGCAACACAGATATATAGACGCTTCTAGCATACACTCATCCGTGGGAGAACTTCGCGAAGATTTATAGGGCGACGAAGTGCCGTTCGCGAGATGATCGCCGTTGCTTTTATTCGCGACGATGCCGCGCTGCGCTGCTTATATTCGCTCGTGTGCCAGGCGAGGCTGCGGTAACAGCAGCAGCAGATTTACCCCCGGCGAAGCGGAACGGCAGACTCTCTCTCTCTCTCGGTAAACGGTTTTTCGCTCGATCGTCGATGATCAAACGGGCCTGTGTGTGTGTGTGTGTGTGTGTGTGTGTGTGTGTGTGTGCGCGCAAGCACGAAGAAGACGACGCTAGCGGGCGCCGCTGAACGTCGAGATCGATCTCTCGACGTAAACGACGGATTAATCATTGGGGAAAGTCGAGTGAGTGAGAGAGAGAGAGAGAGGCCATTGTTGAGACCGCGCGAGCGCGCAAGAGAGAGAATACGTCTGACGTAACTGTCCCGGGCTTAATGTAACTGCGAGGGTTATCATTTTGAGCTTAAAGATGGACATTGGGCCCTCGATTCTAACTGCTCTTTTATTGCGGGGGATCCATCGGGGGGCCGCTATAATGAAGATTATACGCGCGGCTCTGGATTACCGTGTTTTTGGGATAAACAGTATTTACATTGACCGGCGCGCGAGCGTTCCATTTTTCTCCCGTATTTTTGTGCGCACGAGAGAAAGAGAGAGAGAGAGGTAGAGGGGAAATGGTTCTCTTTCCATTCTTCTCGGTAAATGCGAGGAGCCTTTTCTGAATTATATCGAACGAGGACGTTGTGCACCGTATAATCGGATATTTGCAGTGCTGTGCAGACATTGAGAACGTCGATTCGATGTTGTTGGTTTTTGAAATACGTACATACATATACGATTGACCGAAATTCTACAATAGTCTTATAATTTCTCATCCAATCTGTCGAATCTCGATTGAAAAATGTATTTACAGCGATTCGAAATGCTGGATGAATAAAATACCGTCGATGGCATAGAGCACATTTGCATCGTGTCCTTCTGCAAATATCCCAATCGAGGAACACGTCTCTCCGACCAGTTTCGCAAGAGAGAGGCCTCGCTTCTCTTTCATTCGAAGCCGCTGCCACGCACTATAATTCATTTCCCCCGGGGGTGAGTTGCGTTTGCTGCGTTCTCGACGCGCCAAAATCCATCCAAACTTTATTGCTCTTCAAGGAAAAAATACAACCCGTAAATTGGCCCTGTGCGTAGGCAAACCTATATATATATATATATGTGTATAATATTGTGCGTCTCTCGCCGATATATTCGCGCATCAAACACACCCGCGGACTTTATAAAACTATAAATCACCGCAGGGCCACAGATATAAGCGTTCGCATTGCGACCCTCGTAAAATCATCTTGCCGGGGATTCTCTGGGGTGGAGGTTGTCGATGATGCCGACAGTCGGCTATCAATTCGTTTTAAATGCTCAAATTTGTCTCGTTTCTTTTGTCGCGGAATAAAGGATATATAAGTTTTATACATTTGAGACAAGAGCGAATGGTTTCGTGAAACAATGGACACATGATGGTTATTTGCTAAAACCAAAATTCATATAATCAAGAGAAAATATACTTTTGTGACGGTATTCTTTTAATTTTCTCAGTCGTGAAAAAATATTTTTTTTTCAAGCACAAAAATGTATGTCTGTCCGGTACTTTCTTAAACCATCCTCACCCTTTTTACTTTTACATTATTAAAAAAACACACCTAAAAGTATAGCTTACGTTCACATTCAGAAAAAAAAACTTATTTATAAAAATTAAAAAATAAATAAAAATTCGTTTGATAAAGAATTTCTGCATGTCAAGAGAGAGGCCACACGAGGATCATTAGAGCATCTCGCGTGCGTCAAACAAAGCTAATGACGTGTTCCAGCACATATTATAACGAAACGCGCACTATCCCTTATATCCTTTTACGCCGCGTACGCCAAGCTCTTTGTATCAGCGCGCAGGAGCAGCAACTCGTATACATGCACCTCGCGATTACTTAACTCTACTTCCTCGCTTATGAAAAAAAAAAGAAAAAAAAGAAAAAAAAAGAAAATACATAAAGCCAACTGCAGCACACGATAGGAGCTGCCACTTATCGCATCTCCACCTCCCGCCCCCAAGAGCTTGCGCAAAGGTAATTTACACACGACGAGTCCCTCGCTAAGAAAAAAGAAAACGCGCGTGCACACACATGCACGCGCAAGGGAAGGAAAAGGAAAATATAAAGAATGACTTAGCTTCAGGGAAAAAAAGCCACCCTTCCTTCCGAAGTACGCGTATACGCAGGATGCTTGACCCGATTTTCCTATAACTCTAGTACCTGCGTTCGGCTAATGACTTTGCTCCCGGTGCATTTTGTTCTCTCTCTCTCTCTCTCTCTCTCTCACCCCTCCTGTGTATACTTGGATTTACGGAAAATCCAAAGCTCTATGCGCTATACGCGCACACGAGTATTATACACGAGCTGCTGGAGTGTTATACCGACGTCCGGGAGGTAGGACGTGATTTATGTTTTCTTTGTACGTATCGCGGTATAGGGCACGTAATGACGAGGAGATGTCAAGATTAATTATCTTTGTAAATCCTCGCGCGCTTGGCTCTGTATAAATCGCGCGGCGTCCCCCCTTGTAAGTGCGCGGAGTCTTAACAGATGCGTCGCCTTTGTGATTAATTCTCCTGCAATCCGCCTTCGGAGCAGTGGCTTGCGACCGTCTCATTTCGTAAGTGTCTACTTAAGGTATTTACTTATACACAAAAATATTCATACTGAATTTTTCTTAAAATAAACAATCCCACCCACTGTTCAATGGAAAATCGTGAAAGCAAAACTATGACAGCATTTGATATAGACAAACTTGCTGATGCTAATTTGAATTGTAATGCAGCAATGACCAATAAATAAGATTTACACTCTAGGAAATGCATATAGTAATTGCAAATAAACCGATACCCATATACATACCGCATTCGTTTCGCGGGTGTTAGCTCACAGTGACACGAGCATTCGCGCTACCGATTCGCAGCAGTGAACATTTCGTGAGAGTGAGCGCAGAAGAGCAAAAAGGGATAGAGAGAAAGAGAGAGGGAGAGAGAGAGAGAAAGAGAGGACCAGTGGAGAAGTCGCGAAGGCGCATACGCGCATAAATTTCCGACGGGGTGCATGCATGCGCTCGATGTATATGTATATGTAGATATAGGTATATGTGTGCAGTCGGTGCGACTCGCGCCGTCTTAACGAAGAGCCGCTGAAGGAGGGAGGCTTTGAAAAAAGAGCGAGAGAGGGAGAGGGGGGGGGGGAGCAAAACAGGCAGTGGTCCCGGTAACTCACGTTCGATCGATCGGCGCTCGACTTCACGCATATATGTGCATGCACGGCAACGAGAAAAGAGAGAGAGTCGAGCCTAGGCACGCGCGCGTGCAAATGAAGGCCCCGAATACCAGCGACGGCGGCGGCGACTTGCCGAGGTTCTGAGAAAAAGCAGCGGGAAGCGTATATGCGAGAGACTCCGAGAAAGAAGCGAAAAGAAAAGAGTAAGAAAAGCGCGCAGAAGAGAATGAGACTCGCGAGCGCCGCGTATTTGCATAGTCGAAGAGCGACTAGGCTGAGTTTTTAATCTTTTTTCGAGTGGCTGCGGCGGTGCTATACTTTTTTTTTTATATATACGGATCTCAGTCAGTCTCGCGCGTCTTTATTGTTTTCGGTGCGACCATTTGCACTCGTCATTTCAAGTCCTGCATAATTTAGTAAGAAATCGTGGGTGTTGCATTAAAATATAATGGGATATGTTTTTGTCTATTTTGTAGGAAAAACTTTATTACCGCGTAGAGGTAGAGCAATCGTCGGGCTGCAATTAACATTTAATGACAAAAGAATTCATTTGTACGGACAATGAGCGTTTGTGTCGCAATAAGAACTGCTTTAGTAGAAAGAAAGAGATTGCGGAGGAATGTTTTAATTCAGTGCAATTCAGTGTCTCTGGCAGCGACTGTTTCTATACTGAAATTTCATTAAGTGTGTACTTTGCATTGTGCATAACAGTTAAGTACGTAAATATTGGAATGAATGACTGTTTATAAAAAAACTAAGTTGTAGGTATTTATAAAATAGATAAACATTAACAGTAATAAGGATACTTGCACTTTTACAAACGAGTTAATAAATGATGCTTTTACGCAGTTAACAAGAAAATATGAATCCATTTGAGTATTATTGTTATTGCGTACTTTGATAATTGATAATTTTATGTGCACTTATTGAGCACATGTTATATTTTAATTAACGAACGCGGATCGTATCAATAAATCAGTTTGACTAAAATATATATGCTGTCGCGGGAGCCGGACGTCCACTGAGGCCATTTTCCAATAATCAAATGTCTGCAGCGGCCACCTCTATTGTTTCAATATATCGAAAACCACTTGAACGGTAAAAGAGACAAAACAGACAATAACGATAAGTGGCATCAAATCACAGTGATCCACACACATAAAATTCTCTAGTATTCGCGAGGTACTTAAAAAAGCGTTATAGTCGATATAACGCGCAATATTCCAATATCGATGTCATATGAAAATTTTAACGTCACCCGCAATTATTTCGATTGCATTTCTCGTATAATTTCTGTAAGGGCAACACATTGTACTTTTAATTGTATATCCTCGCACAAAGAGCTGCACTACGTCAAAATGCATTATCAAATTGATAATTCAAAAGGGCAAACTTAATTATCTTTTACGCGAACTCGAAGTAATAAATTTCCTTGCAACAATTTTCTATAAAAATGTATCAAGTATAGCAAAGAAATAATTTCAGAAAAAGACGCCTATGAAAAGTTTCTCCTCTACTGAATTTACATCTGAATAAACATATTAAAAATCGCGTGTGTATGAATGGAGAGAGAAAAAAAGGACACGCACACGGAGTCGCGTAAATACAGGGTGCGCGCGCTCGCGACATAATAAGCAAAGTCTATGAAAGCAGTCCGGGCAGGGAAGGAGGGGATCGGGAGAAAAAAAAGAAGAAGCAAAAGAGAGAGAGAGAAATAGAAAGCTCTCGACGCGAAAGCTCCCGCGAGTGAACTTGCAGAAAAGCCCTGTGCAGTCGGGGAGGCTAGCGCAGCGCGTCGACGACCTAAATCCCGTGCAGTGACGTGTGCCCCTCGCTCCCGCCAACTACTACTGACGAATAGCACACGACGGCAGCAGGGCCAACGATCCGTCGCCCGACGGGATAAATCATAGATGACGGCTCTCTGCACGCCAATCTCTCTCTCTCTCTCTCTCTTGACTGCATAGCCACGTGCGCGCTACTGCTCGAGCTTTCGACGTACGCCACGCCGCAGTGCGAGACCAGTTGGCGAAGACAAGCATAGATGGAGCTACGGGTCTTGCTTTGGCCTTTGCGGATCTCTGGATTGGTTTGATTCGATCAGCTAGCGTAAAATGATTGTTCATCGTTAGTACGAACACTTTCTTAACACAGTATTAAATATTGATGAAATATTGTTAGTTAATAATTCAATTACATTTATGAGAAAGCAAATAATTTTTTAAAGTTTAAATTTTCATTTATATAATTGGAAAAGGTGCTCGTTTGTAAAGTAATTTAAGAATCAAAATATTAAATGTTCCAGAATCAATATAAATGTTCACGAAAAATGAAAAGGTTTAAAAATACATATTGGTAAATATTCATAACAATCAGTTATTGTTGGCTTCATTTTCCGAATCGTTATAGCGTGAGCTGGGTAACAAAATACTCTCCGCACAATTGAAAAAGATAATAATTAATAGCTTATAAAAAGTTCGTAAAAAATAAAATTCTTGAAAATCACAAATGAGAGAATACTGCAAAAACAAATTAATTTGAAGTCCAGATTTCATTACAGAAGAATCGTCTCATAAAAATCATATAAAATATTAACCATATACAACAGTAAAAAAAAAACTAAGAGCAAATCACAAGGAGTACAAGGAGTATTAAGATTTATTTGTTCCAAATAGAATTAGGATTAAGGTCAAAGGGAGAGTTACAGGAAGACACAAGTGTAAGAACCAGAACCGGCAAGATCAACATGAAAGCGACGAAGATCATAGAAGTTAAAAAAGAAAGAAAAAAAGAAAAAGAAGCAAACAACAAAGTCAAAGGGAGAAACGGAAAAGTCCAAACCGAAGAATGAGACAGAAATACACACACGTCCACGAGTGTACGAAAGCACAGAGCAAAGGGAAAGCGCAGAAACGTGGCTGTGCACTGCAGTGCTCTAATAGATTGCACGTCTGTCGCCGCCGCTCGCTCTGCCCCACACATGCTCGCATTACGCACTCCTCATATTCTTCATGTATATAGCATTCAACTGTACCCGGCCGTTTATATGTATGTAAAAACACCGAGAGAGGGGCCGCGATTCTTCCGCTTCTTCTTTTTTACTCCTCTCTTTCGTACAGAAACGCGACGAGGCGCGCTTGGGGATCCTTTACATCGCTGCTCGTTTTTCGTTCGGACAATTTAATTTAATCCGGACATTGTGAGATCGGTAGCAATTTGCTTTTCTAAGATTAATTTTAGCACAACAGTTTTATCTGAAGTGCGCAAAGAGTTCAAAATAGATTTCGGTATTGATTATTATGCAATTGAAAGCTTAACGGATCAATCTCCAAAATGGACAGTTTTATTCCATCTACACCTACAAAAAGTGTAGCAATTAAATTGTTTTATTATTCAATTGATAAATCACTAAATCAATCGGCAAAATCAAATCTTTTACCAATTTCATCCGCGACCTGAAACAGTAATTTTTTTTCAGTTGTTTCCAAAAAAGGCATGGGAAAACTAAATTTTTGTCCTCACAATCCGTATAGAAGAGCGCGCAATCCATTAAGCTCCTCGCCACGGACATTACTAAAAAGCGTGAGTGTCGCTTAAAATAACATCCGGAAAAGCAGGCCGCCCGGAACCGGGGCCAAGCTGTCACGCGACGCGCGCTTTTCCCTATATACCGCATAAGAACGCTATCAAATCGTTTTTATAAGCACCAACATACGCGCGCGCGCGCTCGCAGCTCGCATTTCCATAAGTTTCGGGTCCATACGGCGTTATACACACAAAACCACTGGGTATAGTATAGTCGGGCGCGTATTCGCGTTTTGCGGTTCAAAAGTGAACGCTCTCTCGCTCAGCCATTGTCTGGCAACGCGGCAACGGCAGCAGCAGCAGCAGCAGCAGCTTTCACCTCGTATTTTCGCTATATTTTTGATACACAGCAGCAACAGCGGCAGCGTCGACGGCGGCGGCAGAGGTACATGTGCATTCCTTTCGGCAAAGAGCTGTCGCCGCCACTGCCGCCGCCGCCGCTACGCGTCATTCACTGTATAAAGTGAACAAAGCGGCCCGTGAGTTTATGCGGCCGAAAGAAGTGAGAGGCAGCGGTGGCGGCCCTTCCACTACTGTTACACGCACATGTACACACTCACACACACACTTGCAAAACAGAAAAGGGGAAAAAGTAATAATGAATGCGGTATAAAAGAAGTGGATAAAGAGAAAATTCAGAGGGAGAAAAAAAGGAGGACAGAGGCGAAGAGATGGGCCGTACGTCGGCGCGCGGAGGCTACGAGGGCGCGGAAAAGTCGAAAAGAATTATATAGAGGGGAAGCTTCGTCGTGTGCGCGTGTACGTCGTATTATTTTAATAAAAGTTCACACCGCTGGGCTTTGTTTGACGGACTACCGGCCAGTGGTTCGTTTTGCGCGCTGTAATACTGCATAGCCGCCCAAATTTGCATTTATCGAGCATCGGACGCCCGTATATTATATACAAGCTGATAGTTAGCAGTACACAGGCAATTGATGTCAGGTTCTAGCCAAACTATCTCCTTTTTTTTGTTGAGTTACGTAAGTTTTACTCATTACGGTGTCGGTGTTATTAACCGAGCATTCATTGTTTGACAAATAGTTTAAAATTTATTCTATTTCAGTAGAACGAGGCATTGTTTATTCAGACTCGCCCGAAATAAACGCTATTATTATTTCTCATACCTAATCCTGCAGCTATGAAATTAATGAAAATGAATTATAAATACTTATTATATTCTCGTTGTCAACTATTCTTATCATAGACATCACAGACAGCTTACAGTTATAGTTAAAGAAGCATGCATATTAAAATTATACATGAATCTGTCAGCTTGAAATTTTCAAAGTATAATCAGCACGTAATATTATTCAAAATCCTCAAAAATTAATCCTTTTAATCCGATTCTCGGTAAAGTTAAATTTATATAATCCGTAAATACATCGATATACTGCCTTCGAAACGACAGCTGACCAGTAGAGTATAGTAGCGCGCACCTTACGCAAAACCAGGCAGGCACGGATCCCAACGTCTCCAATTAAACGTATTGTTCGCCGGGGCCAACGTTTGACGTGCATTCGCATACATCATGTTGCGTTTCACCTGGCGACCGCGTGTATTCTCCGGTTTCAAATCGCGCCCGAGCGCGAAGCCACTGTGACGGCAGCAGCAGCAACAGCAGAGAAAGGAACAGAGAAGGAGAGAGAGACACGGAGAAAGACGTATAAACAGGACCTGCATGTGCACAGGCACAGAGAGCAATTTCACACAGGGGTTCATTGTTTTACCGTGAATCAATTACACGGCTCGGCAGTGGCACTGCGGCCGAGCGCTGCTGCTGATGCTATCTGCCATGCGGAGACTCTGCTCTCTCTCTCTCTCTCTCTCTCTCTCTCTCTCTCTCGTTCTCTCTTCTCGTCGTAGCTCGCGTCGTTCGTCTACTCGGTTTCTGTCCCGACGCGCCGCACGTGGATTTTCCGTTTCGGTCGCTGACGCCGTCGCTATGTGGGATCGCGACTGTTGATTTTGGAAGCGGTTAATTCTACCTTTCGAAATCGGAGAGCCGCAGCCTCCCTGTCATGAATGAATTCATGACGGATGCTTTTATCGATCCGAAGGGTATTCCCCCC
>UELU01142565.1:24307-62150 GCA_900490025.1 Megastigmus dorsalis
CCCATCCCCCACCACGCTTTTGAATTTTTAACGCGATGCGATGCAGGGCAAAAATGGCAACTTTCTATTTTCGGATGAAATGTAGCTTTGTTCGCTTGCGTCAGCAACATAGGGAGAGAGAAAGAGCGATGAGATGAAACGCGGTTGACGAAGGGACGCGACTCACATTTCCAACGAGCGGATGCTTATCTAATTCGGTTTTTCGGGTTCATCAACTTGTATACTCTGAATCGCGAGCTAAAATATCCTGCTGCATTTTGAAATAATACATTTAGTTTAATATCTTATTTAACCTATTTAGAATTAATAGCGTAAAATCGGATAAAAGCCTCGCTCTTTATTTTGGATTTAACTGTTCGGGAATCATTAATTAGTTAAAATACAGTATAAAAGGGTATATAATTGAATACGTGTTATATAATATCCTGCAAAATTCAAGGTATCAAATTACACCCTATTATCAGTTCTTGAATCCAAATCTGATAATCTCAACTTGATTACGGACTATATAAGGATAGAATTTACATTGAGTATAGTTTATATCCAGCAGGTTATTTTATATTTTATTATTTTTAAATATTATTGTGTTTATTAAATCAAAAATTAGACCCAAAAAAAAATATTAAATTACAATCAAGCGTATCCGTGTTCCGGGAAAAAGATGTTACATAATTATTCACAGAGATATCCAATCGATCACCACCAACAGTATATTAATATATTCTAACATTTACGACTAAACTCGTGTCTTGTAATCTTTACACGTGTCTGTGAATCGCGCAAAATCGACCTCTTCGCTACCTGACAAAAAAAATGATCAAAGCAAAAGAAAAAAGTCCACCGCTCGAGTCAGCATTTTTTTTTCTCGTGTAAACACAAACAGGCAGAAAGAAAAAAGGCATAAGCCCGGGTATAAGCATATAAGCGAGCAGAGAAATCTGTTGGTAATCCCTTCCCGCGGCGCCTTCGCAGCATCCTCCCTTCTAACAGTTCGCAATCGATGCACACACACAGAGAGAGACGCGGTAGTTCGGCATCGTAAATCGATGCTCTCTCGCGACGCGTCGAGAAACACGCGTTCCATCGCCTTCTCTGCAAACACCCTACCGCGAGAGAGAGAGAGAGAGGGAGAGAGTATTTCCTCGATTCGCGTACACGCGCGTGCTGCGGTAGGTATTGCGGAAAAGGCTTAGCAGCACATGGTGTATATATATATACCGGAGGATCGAAGTCGCGAGTCTTTGCACACTCGATATACTTATAAGGCGCGTATATAGTCCCTTTCGCGTGTAGCGCTCGCTTTTCTTTCAGATGTATAAAGTGCGCGGGATAGCACGCGTGTGTGTGTGTGCGAGAGAGCCGCGAGGTTGTGCGGGGAATGCGAGAGAGGAGAAAACGTTACGGGGAGGAGGAAGCGACAGCTATATGCGAAAGGGAAAACGCGAACGATGGAAGATGGATGAAGTGCGGCTGCACGTAAATTGTGCGAATCGTGTCTATAACATTGATTTTCTTCTCCCTCTCTCTCGCTCTTTCCGTACCCCGTCGGATTTGTAGATTCGATTTATGAAACTTGCCGTTCGCGTGTAACATCGGCGAACACTTTACATACATAACGATAAAAAATGAAAAGCCGAACGATGTAAATTAATTTTCGTACCACTCGCTTGTTTCGTATATTCATCTTCGATTCGTAAGGAGTTACGAAGATCTATTTATTTAATTTCCGATCGAGCTTTTATCGAATCAGATTAAATCAGCGTCTAACCATTTAGGTCTACACTCGTCTTATGCACCTTCGTCGGAGGGTTATAGTCGTCGTACATTACACAGACTTCCTCTTATACTCGACCTGGTAATCGCGGAAAAGGAAGGTAGCATATACACACACATCACACAGACACACGCCAAGTAAGTAAGTAGTGTTGGTACATTTGGTTTCTCTCTCTCAAGTGAGTGCGTGTACGTACATAAGTACGCGCTTACTAGGAACTAGGAGCCTTGAACCCCGCGTTCGACAGAAAAGTCCACTTGTTATCGCTAGCGCTAACTCCTGGGCTTTGCACGTACAAGTTAAGACTGGCGCGCCTACGTATCTCGAGGGGCTTTTGACTATTTTATATTCACCGTACGGCAACGAGCTAATTGCTGTGCGTATAGTTGCGCAGTGCTATTTTACGCTGATTCGTTGTGCGTAATAAATTAAATGAAATTGCGCTCGATCGCTGCCACTATTTCTAACGTGATTTAGTGGGGTTGGCTTGTGCGATGTCGGTGCAAATAACTTTTGCAATCATTGCTTTTTCTTTTTTTTAAATATGCTTTCAATACACGAGCTCCGTTCTAGTTTTGCGGAAGATCCAAGAGAGTCTGTAAAAATGTAGAGACTACAAGTGGCCATTAATACCTTTAAAATGAAGAAACTCACGCTCGTCACTCTCGACGAGCAGTAAAAGAAAGAGCGAAAACAGGGATTATACGTGCAGTAGCTTCGGCTATAATACTCGGCAAATAAGACGTATACGTATATATGTGTACGCAACCGCCCATGCACAGCTCGATCGCTCAACAACTTCATCCTGCCAAACAAACAACAAGAAAGACAAGCGGAAAAGAGAAGAAAGAGGGAGAGAGAGAGAAGGAGTCAGTCGTAGCTGCAGTGTGACACCACACACACAAGGTTTCGAGAGAAATAGCCTTCTCTCTCTTTCCTCTCAACGTATCGCGGCGCTCATTGACATAGCCTCTCGAGTTAATTGCGATTATCTGCGGAGGTCTCGATTCTCCTTTTCTCTCTCTCTCCTCTCTCTCTGTGTGCACACACGCCAAACGTCTCTCTAGCATCTCGAGGTCGCACTTCTGTATACCGTGCGGAGGAGATGCCAAGAGAGGGAGAGAAAGAGAGAGAGAGAAGAAGAGAGGAGACCAACTGTGCACGCGTGTGTACCAATCGATGACTCGCGCGTGTCTCCCTCGTCCGCCGTCGGTCCTATTCCCCGACGAATGTTGTCATCGCTCGTTCACCAATTAGTCTCGCTTCGTACAGCGTTTCCGGCGCTTTCTCGCCTTCTGCAGGCGGAGTACCACACGCACTCACTCCACACACACACACACACACACATATGTGTGTATTTATAATGCAAGCGGTAGCATGGCTTTTAATGCGGTTAATACGCGGCAGCCGCGCGTGGCCGCGCGCGTGCATTTGCTTAGTAACACGACTCACTCTCGTTGCGTCTCTCTTTCTCTCTTCATCGGCTCAAGGCACAGCTTCTATCCCTTCCGCGTATAACAAAGTCCCCCCCCCCCCGCGAGCGCTTGCGCTTGTTAAAAGCCACCGGTAATTCGAGCTTGAATTGATGGATAGGCAGAGAGACCAGCGCACGTCTCTCTGCCGTTTTTAGGCCCTTTTACTCTAAAAATATATCCCTGCGCATGCCTATAGGGCTCATCAATTATCTTCTCTCCTCTTAGTTTTTCTTTTCGCTGGCTTACGTTGTTGGACCATCGATTCGATTACATTCAATTACGCTAATAGGGTTTTCTTTAATAGGGCTCATGTTCGAAATAGCGCGCGTTACCGTGCGGATTCTCTGAATTATATATATATATCGGTGAAGATGTGATGACTGGTTAAAATTTTTACACGTTTATAAAAATAATAATAATAATTAACTATATATACTTATGGATACATTGTTAAACTAAAAAGACTGTTTTGTTGAATTTCTACTGTTTACGAATTGACTTCCGATAATAGCTTTCTGCTCGATAGTATTATTTTCGCATATTATCAACAACTGATATAAACTGCTTTTCTTTAAAACATTATAAGTAATTTTTTTTTTTTTAATTAGAGCAGATTTAATCTCTTGGAGAGATTATTATGCTATATATTACAAAGTCAGGTTACAATTTTTAAAATAATTATACGTAATTGTACATATTGCGACTGTGGGGTTCTGGAGTATGGTAAATGAGGAAAGTGTCAGAAAGAATTTATTTTCACGGTGTTTTCTAATAAATTCAATACGCTGTACAATCAAATAATTTACATTGACATAGTACATGTCCGATTTCTTGTTCTGCATATCCGCATTGACATTTCGCGTTATCAATTACTTTGATTCATGAATTATAAGTAATAATACATATCTCGATTAGATAAAAAGTTAATAGAAAAGTATAGAGCCTCATCAATTTGCTTGATTCCTAGTGAAATTTATACGACTATAAATGTGTAATGTGTAGGAAGCGCACATAGCCAAAGTAATGAAAGTAATCCACTAAAATCCCAAAAAGAGGGGAGACGAGCTTACATTAATTACGCGCAAGTAATTAATGTCACTAAAGTTTCTCAACACATGTATTTTACACTCCTAGTCCAATCTGTGGATTCTAATGCGTAGTTCCAGCATTTCAAGGAATGGGCCGGATGGAATGAGTATACCGTAAATTGTAATAAACTCTTTTTTACAGTGTTAAAACATTTAACTAAATATCGTTTAACTAGGACTGAAAAATGTTTATTATTTAGTTTCTGTAAAATAGAGTAGCTTACGTTACAAAAAAATTCAATGAAAATTCGTACATTGCATCTAGAACGAATTCGCGTTATCCTCAAACTTGTAAAACACGAATCAATTTTGTGTCAATTCCAAGCGCCAAATCGTTCAATTCGAAAATGCGTTTGACCAAGCGAATAGTTTCGAGAAATCCGCGAGTATGCCAATTAAATTCAGTCCTCCCAAGCTTCTCTTCCTATAGCGGAATAATGAGAAACTTTCCCCCCCGCAAAATCGGAATGAAATTCGTTATCCAGGCAAGTCTCACTAAGTAGAGCAGCAGCGCGCGTCGTGTCCCTTTTCGCCCGCCGTGTCGTGTGACGTACGGTTATAGGCCTCGACTCCGCCGCAGTCGCCGGGGCTTACGGGGACCGCGCCGCGAGAATTCATTCCCCCCATAATAGCGCAGAAAGACTAATGCGTCAGCCAGCGCACACACACAGATACACACACACGCACAACATAGGCATAGTTTGACGCGCTGTTTATCCGCGCGGATCTACAAACGAGCTTCGTTATCCGCGCCAACGTATAAAATAGACCTAAGCGCTGTACTGCTGCTGCTGCCGTTTAGTCTAGCGCTAATAGGTGCATACCCCGTGTCCTTTGCTTTTTCGTCGCTGCTTTTGCCTTTTTGCCGCGCAGCTTGTCATGGGTTGACGCGCGCCTAATGCCATTTTACTATATGGGCTCTGGCAGCTTGCTAAAAAAGCAAATATGCAGCTAGCCGGTGCATCGTTAGTCGGTATCGCGGTGGTTTCGTCCGTAAACGATTCTCCTTAGACTTGCCGACTTTTTACTGTCGTTCACGTTGTTGTATCTATAATTTGATTGCTGCCATTTCGTGAAAACTGTCGTGCGGTGTGAAAATGCACAAACTTGGACTTTCAGATACTTTTTCTGGAATACGTTTAAACTCTAGCTCAGCGTTACATGTGCACGGCCCGATGTCCTTTGATTTTCCGTTAAACCAAAAATCATTAGATGAATAAGCTAAAGTAATTAAATGCAAATTTAATTTAATTTCCTTAATATCTATTGGAACATCGCAGTATAATATGAGAACTGCACAGATAGGTAACAACAGCGCATTAAAAAAAGAAAAAAAGAAAGGCCAAAAGCACATTATCTACGGGTATTTCGTGAAGATTGATGTATCCAAATGCAGCTTGTACCCCTCAACGAGTAAGAACCGTGTTCCAATGACACGCTGCCATTCCATTTTAAGCGAATCACTTAAGGAGAGGTCATCACCGGGTCCAGGACGACGAGCACCACCACGCGGTCGCAGTAAATACTCACGCACTGCACGCGTGGCGCGAGGAGCGTGCCAAATCGGCAAACGAGACTCTAACACGCATTCCCTCATATATATAAACGATTGGCGAATTGCGCACGCGAGGCAGGAAAGGAGACGGCTGTGAACGCTCGTGGATAAGCCCTCGATGCGAGTCTCGAATTTCTGCGGGTGTATTGCGAAAGTGCACCGACGCCGCCGCAGCTGTAAAGAGTGCAGTACGAAAACAAATCAGGAATTTATGGAACAGCCCGCGGTGCATATGGAGGCTTAAATATAGCGGGCCGCCAACAGTAATGTACCTCATTATTGGCGCATAACAATAACTCGCCGTTGCCGCAGCTCTCCCCCGTAATTTCGACCTCTCTCTCACTCTTCCTCTCTTTGTTTCCCTTTTATCTTATTCTCGAGCCATGGGGGGAGAGCTTGACAGGTGTCCGAAGTATGCATGACGAGATTCTCGCACTCGCTGCCTATACTCGCTCGCTGCCTAAGATAACTATGGAAATGACCAAGTAGCAAATAACAGTGAGACGGGAAATGCACGAATAGGCGAATAGATATGTGACTGCAGGGGGAATGTGTGGGAGAGTGACGTTGGAGAGTGAGAAAAGATAAAAATGCAAAGTATAGGCTGAAAATGATAAACGGACGAAAGGTTTGAGTACATTTTGTTGGGCAGAGACTCGCTAACGTTTTTTCAAATATCATTTGTTACAAAAAGAATACGAAGCAATGAACAATTAATGCGATAATATTAGTATAAGCTTACTTCTAGTATTTGTATTGTTTTTACTTAAAATAAAATGCAAATGCAAATTATAATTAAAATATGAGAATTAGCCAGAATTCAAATGTCTTTTAGAACTTTCAATGGAAGATAGATCGATAGTTATAAAAAATTTAGAGCAACAATTAGCTTGAGAAAATTCAGGGAGTTATTAATAATTACGGCCTTCCTCATTATCCAATATAATTGAAGCAATTTCTTACTTTGGTTGCAGCAAAAGTTTTAATTTGGTTTGTTAAAATAAAACTATTTCAAAAAAGTTATTAATAATGAACAATGGATCAATTTTAGAACGGATAATAATAAAGTAATTTCGAAGGATTTCGAATAAAACAATATTGAACCAACTTGCTTGAATAAGTAACTATAGTAAATTAAATACCAACCTATATGCGTATATAGACTAAGCTAATAATCCTGTCAATTTGTTGAAAAGTAAATTTTAAGTGAACCGATGCCGAAAGAGCTTCAACACAGGCATTTTTCACATATTAAAACTACTTCAAGCAAGATTTTCAGAAATATTTAACGATCAAGTGGTAATATACGTTAGATAATAATTATGTCGTAAACATAAAGAGACTCATGAAAGCTTAAGTGGAAATGAAAAATACGAAAGAAAGTTGAGTGTACTTCGCATGATGTTATGTATTCGCACGAAAATCGATTTACACGCTGATTTAACTGTGGGCCAGTAAAAGGTTAAAAGCAGACCGGAACCACGCGTTAGGTGAAATGTAATTGGAAGTATAGCGATGAAAAGGTAGAATAGCCTAGCACTAATATAATTAAATTTAATTTAATTCTTCGTAACTACCTAAGTATATTTGCCAATATAAGAACCTTTAAAAAGACCTTTTATCTAATCATTGATTATATTATATTGATGGATTAAAACACTTAAATAAAGAACACACAAATGCTTAAACTGAAAAGTAAGTTTCTTTCACTAACAGCAGCAGTAAAATATTTCAATTAGAATAAAGAGAAAAAGGTAGTAAAAAAGGAGAAGAAAGGGCGATGAAAAAAAAAGAAACGCGAGAGAGAAGAGAAAAGAAGGAGGCTGTTATGTTTGCTGGGAATACAGAGAAGGGAGAGAGAGAGAGAGAAAGGGGTGGAAATTTCTACAGGCATTATATGAAAGGGAATCGTGCAAAAGCGCTAGGGTGGGTTTCAACTTCGACTGAGAGGAGAAAAAAAAACACTTCAGACAAAGCCTAATTAGGGGAGGGATTACGCACCGAGGAGAGGGCCATCGTATATACGATAATGCCCAGCGCTCTCGCTTCTTGAAGCCGAGACGCAGCGGCTGCGGCTGTGCCACGCGCTCTGCCCACGAGACTGGAGACTCTAGCGCGCAAAAGTTAAATTAAATGCCGGGGAATTACGCGTTCCGCGCTTTACACGCCGCGCGCTCAAGTTGCAGTTGGCACAGACTTTAGGCTCGCTCTCCTCGCCCTCTTCTTTAAAAGACTCGCGCGCGCGCGCGCCCCGTGATAAAGATAAAGTTATATACAGGCTCCCCCGGGATTCTGCGGTGGAAAAAAAGTGTTCGAGACAACATATCTTATATATACAGAGCGCGAATGTTTAGAATGTGACAGAATTGCTGGCGGTAATGCGACGGTGTGCGTACGCCCGGAGACGCGTACGCTTTACGAGCAGAAGTCATAAATTTCATAGTGTAGTTATAGTAATAAGCGTTTTACTACTTTGGTATATGGGGTGTATGTCAGAGCATGCGTTGAGTAAAGATATTAAAGATAATAGCGCGAAATTAACCGATCCCTTGGAACTTCAAGCCGCGCTGTATATCAGAGTTGTGATAAATAATTTTTAGGTGCATAAATTATTTCGGAAAGGGAAAGGCTAGAACGTTTTGCGCGTTGCGATCCTTTTCGTCATACGTGTAAATTACAACTATATGAATTATAGAAACACAACGAACCCACGCGTAACTACAAGGCTATATATATGTGTGTGTTCGCGGCTTTGAGATTGTGAAAATGTGTGCTATTTCCACTGATTTGTACGAGTATCGAATGCCGCTGTGGCTATACGTTTGCTGTAGATGAGAGAGAAATTAAAAATAATTAGCAGAGCTCGTTTTCTTTTTCTCCCTCTATCTCTCCGCTATATTTCTGAGAAAAATGCATGCAACTGTGCTGCTGATGCTGGCATCCAATAAGTAGGCCTCTAATGACACCGAGATTAAGTGTAATGGATTTTGCAAATGAAAATGCTTTGTTATTGAATTTCACAGTACTGAAATTTCGTTTATCTCAGTATTTCTTCACGCACTTTGAGGTATTTTAATGTTTCCTTCTATTATAGGTATATGGAATGTATCGACATTTTAACATTCACTTCCTGTACTTGAAAATACCGTGGCGGTAGCCCTTCATCTTTTAAAACCCCGGCTCGCTCCGTATTCTCAGCCCCCACGTCTGCATTCCCCGCGTAAAATATCCAAAAATACATTTTGGGAGGCGAAATTTTTCGCGCACCCGCCACCCCACGTGCGCGAACCTCGATCGACGTCCACAGCAGCAGGCACACCGGAACAGCTCTCGCCTATACCGCACAGCGACGGCCCCTAATGACCTTAATAAGGCCTGTTTTGACTCTTGGTCCCCTTGTCCCTCTCTCTCTCTCTCTCTTGCGCGCATAAACGCATTGCCCAGGAGTAATTGGCAGCGAAGCAGCAGCAGCAGCAGCAGCGCGCGCAGCTCGTCGTCGTCGTCGTGGCCGAAGCGCGTCGTATATATACGGTGTGTCCGCCTAATTGCGCCGGATTCCTTGTCAAGCGTGAACATCCGATATATCGACACAAGTGCCACGCGCTTCGCCTGCTCCTGCTGCTGCTGTTGCTTGCTGCTCTCGGCTCCCTCGTGTACACTCTCGCTAAGTGCTGCGTTGACGTTGATGCCTCTCTCTCTCTCTCTCTCTCTCTCTCTCTCTCTCCATTCTATTTGTCTTTGTTGCGGTCGACGCTCGCTCGCTCCCGTGAAAGCGAATTTCAATAAGTAATTATTTCGTGTACGCGGGTGTGAACCCAATATTCTCTGCTGCGAGCATTTTTTATATGCTACGATTGCTTCGTTCGCTTTTTTTTTTCTTGCAAAGATTTTTTTCTCGCAACCATGTTGTTTCACTTCAGTTAAGAGTGTCGATGGCTATTGTGTATGCAATTAACGTTCGCTCGTAATGATGTAAGTAGAATGTGAATAATAAATACATTCATAAAAGGAATAAAGAAAAAAATTTAGAGCTTGACATATAGATAATATAAATAAAAACAAATCCCGAAGGTTTTGTTTATAATAATTTTTTTTTTTTCATTTAAAAATTTATAAGCAAGTTATCAGTTTTTCCACTGAATTTCTATAAATATTATCGAATCTAATTGATTGCAAGAATTGTAATTAGTTGCCGCGATATTTGCGTTAATTCTAAGACTCAGCGCTAATGAAATGAAAAATTGCACGTCGTATACACGCCATTCTCTCACAGTCATTTCCGAATCAAAGGAGAGCTCATAATGTTACCCTCAGCATACGCGATTAATGTTAATTTCGTAATTTACCGTTTCCTCTCAACAGAGCATAAACGAAAAAAAAAATATGTTAAAACTCCACACGTAAAGCAGAACACAACTGCGACAGCCATTAGACTGAAAATGAGAGCCAGGCAGCGATATTACACCTACCGGAAAAATTCGTTGATTATTAAAAAAAAAATCCGCAATAACTTTATTCTCCGCGCGGAGCCACAAGATTAACGAGTTACGTGCGTGCACCACACACGCGCACACGCACTATATAGAAACGCTGATTAGACAACTTTCTCCTCATTCCCTCGCACGAGCGTATACGTCTTTATTGCCAAGTTTTTGTCTCGTCCAGCAACTCCTCTCCATACATTATACAGGCGCACGAGTGTCCGCGTACAACCGGCATACTATATACATACACACGGAGCCATTAAGTGCACACAGTCCGTCCACGTCGCGGCGTATAGTCGATGGATGCGTGGAAAAGGCGACGCAGCTCCATCATCAGTTTCCCGTAAAATAATTAGGTCGAGCGCAGAGAGTGAGAGAGAGAGAGAGACGAGTGTACATACCCAGAGCCATTAAGGAGGTGTATAACCTCCTCGTCCTCCTCCTTGGTGTAAGCTCTCGATGTCGTTCGGCGTCCTTTCCCGAACATAGTCACAAAGCAGCTGCTCTACCAACCGGACACTTGTACCAAGGCTCCATAGCAGCTAGTTTTGTCATTACGTAACCGGTCGACTCGATCGACTCTTGCAGCCAGACTCTCTCACTCTCTCTCTCTCTTGATTATGCCCCCAGTCTGTCGCCAATGTCCACTGATTGAGAATTAGTTTCCAGCTCTTCGAAAAGTGATTCTGCGCTGCACGAAGAAAAAAGCTTTGTATCCGTACCTGCAGTAATAAGCGCTCAAGTTATACGATCGAATAGACTTCAGTAGTGCTCCGTTGCTTTTTTAACTAGAAAATATTTTATGTACTCGTTAACTATTCGTTTTAAGTTGGCAAATTTAACGTTGATAAACTCGGCATAAATTTCAAAGTGTCCCGATCAAAGGTAACGATCGTCAAAGTAAAAATGTTGCTCGGCTAATCGCTTTATCGGTGAGATATTGGCTCTTGGACTTTGACAGAGCTCACCGCGCGTAAGTAATGAAAACTTGCTTGATCATCTCACGCAGAAATGACTAAAGTCCAAAATTTAGGTTAACCTAGGATGAAGCGATAGCCTCGTAGTACAGACTAGTTTAAGCAACGTTAATATCCCCTCGTATAATAGTTGCCAAACTCGCGTGAAACGCGCATTACGTATACTTCGATTTTATTAACAATTTCGTCGAATTATCGCGTCGCAAATCGTTGAAAATGTTTTTAACTGAACGATCGTTTTCCCGAAACCGCGTCATATACGAGGGTCGCGCGTCGCCCCGTGAATATCGGCGCGTTGCATTCCCACATAGGCTGCGTTTATAAGCCTCTGCGACAATGCACAGAGAGACGCTCGGAACACCGTGCGGCGAATTTATATATCGGCCGGTGAGAAAAATGCTCGCCGCCGTGCGTTATAGCCGGCAGGATCGGCCGGTGCTTTATCGGCCAAGTGTCCAACCGCGTGTGCAAGCGATCGGGGCACAATAAACAATATGAAGTCGCGCGCGCGCTCACGCGAATGTATACGCGAAACGAAAGGCATGCACGTATATATGCTATATAGCGGTATTATACGGGAGAGATGCGAGAGAGATGCTCGTAGCTTGTGCAGAGGGGAACTCCTGCGCACGCACACACTTCTCCTTTTCGCCAGGATACGCGCGCGGGTCTTCTGGCGCTATCCGCTTTTTATTAATCTCGAGCTGTGCTATTTTCTGCTGCGGTTCACGTTGTCTCTCGCGGCCTTTTAAATATTGCTTGGGAGGATTTGAGATGTGGGAAAATCGCCCGGTACTGACAGCTTCGGATGTCTTTGAAAATACTTTAGATTATCGGTGAGATTAGTTTGGTTGATTATACTTTGTACAGCATTGCGAGGGAGAGATGCAACTATGCTGAGAAATTCAAAATTATGTTTTGTGGCGAGGAGAAATTTTTGGAATGGAAAATTATTATTGCATATCTGCAATCGAGTAAATAATTGAAAAGGGACAATACTTAACGTATGTGTTGGATACCCATCCTGAACTAGGATATTTCTACTTAAAATTACTAACCTTACTTGTATCATTATTTATTATATAAAATTTCCGTAAATTAAGTTCAGGAATTTTGTGGTTTGTAAGAAAAACTAAGGTAAAGCGACGTTATATCTGAAAAGTGTGTCAATTCGTCTTGAAACACGCTCGCACTCGCCGTATACTTTCTCTCGGTGAATTATAAGAAAACAAAGTATTCTCGAAAGTGTCAACGTAATATACTGCATACTAATTATATCGTATAATAAACGACAAACCTATCAGTTTCCCAAGCCTTAATTAACGAAAACATATTGGCGGATGTGTACATTTTATGTCGTCCCGTGTAAAATATGTAATTTTAATCAGGCGCAATTTAAAAAGAATAATAACCTCGTGCACCGAACATAAAAACTGCCACGCAAGAGCTGCCGTGTAAACTAATTTTGCATGAAATACTTGTCACTCAGGTTATAGTCGACACTTTATTTGCGTTATCGAGCTCTCGATGATTCGACGAAAGTTGAAAATTTACGATCCCAAGTCTGAATTGCTAGCGCCAAGTTTATATTATCCAGTCGGGCACGAAAAAAAAAAACTGCAGCAACATTAAAAGCTAGTATATACACACACGCACACATGCGGACGCGCAAGCGCTACGTGATTCTTATAGCAAGTTTAATCGGAAGCAAAAAATGCTCGCGTTCGTTCGCGATACAGTGCAGCGGGCACACCAAAGAGAGAGAGAGAGAAAGAGAGAGAGAGAGAGAGAGTGCAAGCACATGCACACGTAATCATCGCAAAACTCGAACGAGCCGCGCTACGGCAGAGCGTCGGTGTAGAAGCGACGGCTGATTTAGCGATTTGGCCGGCATCCAAGCGACTGGCTGCTGCTCCTGGTCTAGAGAAGAGTAGGAAAAAAAAGAGGAAGAACAGCGAACAGCGCTAAGGGAAACAAGAAGAAGAAGAAGAAGAAGAAGAAGAAGAAGAAGAAATGGAAGGCGTATCAAGTACTTCCGTATCTTTATTGGAATACCCGAGCGAGCCGCGGGGGATGTATGTGTGTGTGTGTGCGCGCGCGCGAGCGAGAAAGAGGGAACTTTTTATTACGCGTACGCGCGCGGAACTTTCTTATCGGGCCGCTAACGCGAAGCGACGGCAGCAGCAGCAACGGGAGACACTAAAGCAAAATCGCGGTGTAGCGATTCGGAGCTGGGCCGTTCGCTGATCCTTTCCTTGCCCCCCACTCTCTCTCTCTGTACTTAATAAATCTCCCTAGATTATGAAGCCGGGCGGTGCGAGCGCTCGGGGATAAAAAGGGAGCGAGAGGGGTAAAAGAGCGAAGATAAAGGAGTAAGTGCAGAAAGTACGGCCGTACTATGGGCTGATTTTTTTCTCTTGATAATGCGAATATCGCGATGAACGGCGTTATACAGCCTCCCCGTTTATGCATGCCCAGGCGTATATAATAGGGAGGAAACTCGAATGCTTCTGCTTGACTCTTTATTTCTGCCGTGAATCCGGGACACGCGGGATGCTTCGGAATGAAGTTTTTCCAGATATTTGTGTAAGTAACGCGCGCGTTGAGGTAATTCAGGTAACATAACTAGCCACTTCGTCGGTCAGTTTGTTGTACAAGCCACATAAACGCGTTCTACTAATAATAACGCAATGCAACTTTGCTGATTTTATAAGGGAATCGGTACAATAAATGTTACCTTGCGTCCTAACAGCTTATATGCGCACAATAAACAGCGCAACCACAGATTATTGACGCGCCGATCGCTAAGAAAACTTGCTCGACACGTGTTAAAGTTAAAAATCGACCTCGCGCTTATACGCGAACGTTTCCCACGCGGCCTGTTATACGTATACACACGCACACACATAAACATCGGTGCAGCATCGTATGTTAATAGCGGCTGGGATATCGACGACGCGAGCTCGTCCACCAAATACGGATTCGGCCTACCCCCAAACACGCGCCCGCTGTTGCCTTTGCTCGCATCGGTAGGTGAGCACTGCGTGTGTACGCACACACAGGCACATATACATACCGACGGACGCGGGCATCGCGGTGTGCGATGCAATTACGCGATCATCGATAACTCATATCGATCGCTTCGTTAGTCAAAGTGTGGCTGGGGCTGCTCGCGTCGGAATCAGACGCTCCGAGGTTATATTCGAAGCCGCGCAGAGGTCGGATGATCGATGCTTGGACGTCGCTCAAAGCGAAAGATATTATGCTTTCCTTGTGCCGTGGGGGTCCCCCTCCTCTATACACGCCGGCTATCCTCGCCATGAATACCTGTTAATTTCTTAATTTTTTTTATACCCCCGTCGGTGAGCGAGCGGGTATACGGATTATGAGGTATGTGTATAAGCGCTGGCCTCTGCCGGACGTAAACACTTTGATATTTATCGAGTGCGAAATTAAATTAGATATTGCTGGAGCGATTTGTTATAGATTCATCGCGACTAGTGTGAAATTCAAAGTGTCTCGTGTAGCTATCTTCAATGCGTTGCGCGCGTTCGATCTAAATGAGTTTCGCGAGAGTTTCGGATGTAATAAAAAAATTGTAAATTATACCGTGTATATAGGTTTTATGGACGATAAAATTACTGTTGGATATTAAGAATTGATACAAAGTTCGTAACGACTAGGTGGACATACGAATTTATATAAGGATCTGTATTATTCAATACGAGCACCTTATATTTATCGGATACGTCAAATCGGAGCGTATTTTACCCTCATGCTCTCCATTGCAAGCAATAACCGTATGGTCTGAATTAGCGTTTCTTCGTGTACGAACGGAGCACGTTGCTGGTGACGTTAATATCACACTAGCGGATTTCCACGCGGAGCGATTCCAATCTCCGCCCCGGCGTAAATTCACTTTAACGCGCGAGTTCGGCTAATTTATATAAACGAAGCGATACGTTACAATAAAATTATGCTCGCTAGCGGGCGTTAGGGAGAAAAGCGTCGTCGGACGTTATCTTCGCTCCGGATCGGGCACTTAAGAGTCCTGCGACTATCTACAAATTTACGCCGCGTGCGCGATCGTATTTTGCTACGGCGCTTGATCTATACTCTCTTTTATCAAGCGCCTAGAGGAGAGCAAGAGAAAAACAAAGCTGGTGATTTTCACGCAACTATTTCCTGGCTTCGCGGCTATAATCGACGTACAACTGCGGATACGCGCGTCGACTAATTTTTCGCAGCTCGAGCTCGATGCCTTATAATAATCGTTTAATATTTCGATGGGGATTTTTTTCTTGACAAAAAAATACTTGCCTGTGTGTATCATTAACTTGGATATCACTTTCCTTATTTGAATGGCTGCGATATTGGTGCAAAGATTAAATTTGCCTAGGTGCACAACTCGTGCGTGCATATTATTTTCCTGACGAATATTTAAAGTACGAGCTATACGCTTAGTCGGAGAAACAGCTTTCCAAATGCGGCTAATAGATGCGTCGAAGATTATTTTATCGTTATTTATGACGGTATATTATTTAGCTATGAAAATTGATTCGATTTATACCAATTCGCAAATATGTCTCATTGCAAGAGTGTAAAAGTAAAGGAGTGGCTGTAAATTCGCGAACCGTCGAGTAGGCATAAAGAACCTCTCGACGCATATTTGATTCCTCGGAAACACCATTTAATTGAAGGAAAAAAGAAGGTGGAAAGATTGGTGGCGACTGTCCCGTACTCTATACTTACGGCCGCACTCTCCGAGTCGTCCGCTGCTGCACGTCGCGCATTACGGTCCTCTCTTTATACTTTCGTCGCCTTCCTCCGATATCGGAAGTGCCTTACGCGATCGTAAATGCTCTCGAGAGGCGCGTTCCCTCGCAATCCTTATATACATATATATACACACACTTTATCGTTACCGATGCGATAAATATGATATAACGAACGTATATAAGAAAGTAGCCTTGATAAGCCGCGTGTGTGTATATATATGCGCTGGCGAAAAAAGCCAAGGAAGAAGGCTCGCGTTTTATTGCTCTCGGAGTTAGAGAGTCTCTCTTTCTCTCTCTATACGTGTGTATATGCAAAAGCAAGAGAGAGAGAGACTCTCCGATTTGTCTTCTCTCCACGCTTATATTATACTTTTCGAGCCTCCCTCGAAAAATGCCGCGACGTTTATATCGCCGCGCGGCGTATAATTTACGACACCCGGATTGTCTGTGTGTGTGTGTAGTGGGACGAGGTATGCGCGAGCGCGGCTTTATTTATATCGGCGCGTCAAGACTTGACCGTATCAACGCCTCTTATCGCCACGTCGTCACGTACGCGTGTCCTTTTAATAGCTCACTCGCGCGCACTCCCCCGTATTATGATTCCTTCGCGGCTAATACTTTTCTTTTTTGCTTTGCTTAGTTTTGCTTTTCTTTTTTTGCGCGAAAATATTAATCGTTAATGCGTATCTTTTCCGTGCATTGCTTGGCGTTAAAAGCTTTGCGCAACCGTATAGTTTTACAAAATTAAAAATTGCGGTTCGCGTTGGCGAATACTTTTTATATAGGTATTGGTGGTGAAAGTTGTATATCAAGGTTTTATTTATAGCGACGTGTGCTTGATCATTTCATTAATTTAATTTATTAAAACATCAAATTTTATGACGCATAAATATATATATATATATCGACTAACTCAATTTATATCTAAAACTTTACGGAGGTAAAATTTATTTCCTAGTCGTAATCTACTGCCGCAGAAAATTGATAAACGTATCCCCTGATAATTTCTCTGCGATGTAATTTCGACAAGTATAAATTGAATTTTAAAATAAATTTGCGAATCTAAAACCAAGGTGCGCTAGAAAGAAAACGATCCTATATCTAATAATAATACGCAATTATTTCGCATCCTCACGATGAAAGGAAGATACACCGAAATAAATAACAGCATTGTTACTCTAAAGAAGTAGTTGACTGATCAAACGATTATGAAGAAACGCACAATGTATAAGAGTGTCTCTCTTTTTCGACTCGAGATCTACGCGAGAAAGCAAAAGAAATCCGTAAAGCACCAACTAACCATGCGGCGCACGTATAACACATTTAACCAAGGGACTAACGATAATAGGAATGATAATAGTAATAGAATGGGATATATTTTTGCCTCGGCTAAACAATGCAGCGTTACTTCTTTATTGAGAGAACTTGACGGCTGCCGTGTGTTGTTTCGTCCCGGAGGAATCTACGCGCGACTACGCTGTTTGTTAGCCGAGCCATACACGACGTACTTTACCGAGAAGTCATTCGCTCGAGAGAGCGAGATTAAAATTCGTTTTGCAGACCGTGTACAGCGACTGGCTGCAGGCTGCTTCTGGATCTACGATCTGTAAGTGTTTTTATACAATTCGAATGCGAGCGCGACTGAAGGCTCTACTTAATTATATGAATTGCTGCTGTTATTAAGAAAGCAGAGTATACCACGATTGACGTGAATATATTTTAAAAAATATTTAATTAAATTATGTAAGTAAAATAATCGATATGCACTTTGGAACAACATTTGCAAGCAATATTCATTTTTTTTTAAAAAGCCAATGAGTCGATGTAACATGTTGCGAATGTCAGCAATAAAAAAAACGAATATTACAAAAAACTATATTACTAATATCGTCTATCAGCATTTTCAGGCTAATAAGTCAAAATCTAGTCTTTTATAATTACATAAGCGAAACATATAATATGCTCACATGCAGGGTGCATGGACGTAAAACAATTGGTAGCGAGTCGTTTCTTTTCCATTTACCATCTTTTCCTCCATCCTTTTTCAACATCTCCAATTGTGAAGTAGCTGGAAGTCCTTCGCGAGAGTACACAATAAATTGTACGCCACATCGTAGCAATTGCTGTGTAGGCCAAAGAATGTCACTTAGCCGTATATTCATAACTCACTGTATACCAGTGGCGCGTTATTTACAGTAGCCCGGGAAAAAAGAATCTCCGGAATTATTTCTATTCATTTCCGACCACTTGAAAAGTTCATTATATTTATTTGCGAGAAAGAAAAGGCGCGGCCTTTTATTTGCGAAGTGGTCTGAATTACGTAATTGACGTTACCACGACGGTGCCACGTCGCCGAATCCTGTTTTCGTCCCGCGTTTGCTCGGCTCCGCATTCATCCTTCGCGAGGATATACCTCTTTAAGTAAATCGTTAACAATTTCATTCGCTCTCCCAGCCTCAAACATCTCTGTTGTTGCAATCTTTTGCGGATGATTAAACACCGACTGCACTGTACCCATTTGTATAAGAAATATTTATTTTGCTCTTGCTTTTTACATTTAATTGCCTGCTATTTATTCGAAACCCTCGCCGGTATTATAACTAATTAGCACAACGAATTACTAAGCGCTGATTTATTAAGACATTAATATGAACTCGAAATTTTGCAGATACCTTGGATAGGCGATTTTTTTAAATGGAAAACCTTACGAATGGCATTATTGCGTTGAGAAAATACCGTAGATTTTTAAGTTTTCGCGTGGAGGAAAGAACATTTGCGGATCTGCTCTCTTCGATGATTGAAAAAATACTTTACACGAACAAGTCGTGTTTATTAATTAATCAGCGTGACATTCTGGGTACACTGCGCTCGGATGTAATCGCATATTACTTTCGAGATGTAAATAAACAGGGATTAAGTGCCGCAATATTTTCAACATCCGAAAGATTTAAATGTTATAAAATTGATATATCGCGCTATGATCGACAAAAGCTGACCAACCGGTACACCGCATGAAATGTTAACAAGTAATTTTTAATGGATAATCTTTCATTTAAATGTGAGTTCATGTGAGAACGACATTTCTATATATTTTTTTTCTCCTTTTGCGCACCTCATTCTTATATTTAATTCAGCGTACATGCATGTATTCGATTATCTCGCAGATGTCAAGTATTAAATCCATAACCAGTACAACGGTCATTTGTGAATAAAATGATAACAAAAATTTTCTGGATTTTTTTGTACAAATCTCCTTTTATATATTAATAAATAAATATATGAATTTAAGTTTTGGTATATATGAATGACTCTTGGTTCAACATGAAACGGAGTAGTACACCTGGATGAGACAGATGGAAAAAAGTAGCAAGAGAGAGGTAAAGGATTTCGTATTGACAAAGTAAATCGTTGGAGGGGAATTCTTGCGCGCTTCTCTGCAGCATTTCGTTTGCCTGCAATCACCGACGTGGACTAGCTTATTAACTTTGAGTCGTTTATGGAGAAGTGTGCAAAGGCAAATCACATTACGTATTTCAATGATTCCAAATAACCATTTATAAAAGCTATTTTAAAACGGTATCGACTACAAATTTATAAATTTTAAAATCAGCCCGTGCTTATCGTATCTTACACCAGTAGAGCTCTCTCGCCGTTTCATTACTAAAAGTTCTCTCTTAACTAAAAGCGACAATTCACGTACCGAATAGGGAGAATAAGTCGAGGGGGTTGTCACTCGAAAGGACAGCAGCGGGAGAAAAGGCAGGAAAGAAAAACTAGGTCGAGAGCATCTTTCGGTTAGCACGAGGCGAAGACGGAGGCGAATTATATAGATCGGTCGCGCGAACTCAAAAGTGCATGAAAAAGGCGGGCGCGCGCGCACAAAGGAGGGTCGCCGCCGAGCGTCGGAATGGGAAACGGAATGGAATGCCAGCGGCGTGTGAATTACATTCTTGACATACGGCAGGGCCCTAAGACCCGCGCGTGTGTATACCTTATCGAACTTCCCTCTCCGCGGCAGCTTGTATACGTGTGTGTATCCTCTATTTCTTTGGGCGCGAGAAAAGGTGGAGAGAGAGAGAGAGAGAGAGAGAGAGAGAGAGAGAGAGAGAATGAGCCCCGAGCGCTTGGGCGGTGACTTTTTGTCGGTGCGCGCGGTTATTATCTCTGAGCGGCGCGCGCGCGGGGCCGTATAATACTTTTCATTCTCGCGTCTCTCGCTTTTATATATCCGGCGACCGATTATGAATAAGCTCTCATTACGCTAATTACGAAAGTTCAGTTTTTGCGCTCCCAGTTCTAAAGGTGAGAGATTTACGGCAATTATTTTTATATACCGAAATCGTTTTAGTTGATTATAATGAAACAAAAAAAATAAATAAAACGTGATGAGGTCATCAAGCCACAACGAGGCCGCCGCCATTAATTTTATCGACTTCTATTTGCTCTTTATTTCTATTGCGAATTATTTGTAAAAATTTGATCGGTTTAATTTCATTCCTGATTATGTTTGTGTGCGTGCGTCATAAAGTTTAGAATCGTTCGATAGAGAAGTACACACAAATGAATGGTTTCACTGTCTAAGCATAATACGAAACTACACGATGCAAAACAATGTCGATCTTGTCCGCTTGCAATATAGCTCTGAATCGCATTTTCAAAATATAGGCTTTCGCTTTCAACTCCCTGCCAAACTACCAATTCATCTTCGTAAGTTAACGATGTAAAAAAATCTTCCGCGTGGACCACCCAATATTCTCACGAGCTGCAATAATATATCCTATACAATATATCGGTCTTTTCCTCGATTATAAGCTCCAGAAAAGTCAAAGCCAAATGAATGGATCAACGCGCAAAAACTACGCAATGCAACTCTCCAGGATTGCATATATATATACATTCAACGTGCGACCGAGCGATTTATTTCATTTTCGAGTCCATTAGAGTCATATAAATCAAGCTTCTGCTGAAACAATCGTCGCAAGTAACAGGCCGCTTTCGCTATACACAACGCGGAGAGTATCACAATATTCATGAACGCGAGCTCTCAAAGAGAGTACAACAGTCCCCCCCCCGGCTAACTAACGTTACAAATTCGAATTGTCAGCGGCTCGCGCGGTGGCATGTAACTCTGCATATATATGTATATGCTTGCACGGCGGCGACTAGCAGATTCGTGAATTATGAAATCCGAGCTCATTATTCGCCGGGGACTTTCTACCCCGACGTACACACGCGAAAATTCCGCTTCATACACACACACACATTTATTGGGAGTGTCTTTAAAGACTCGGTGGCACGCCGGAGGAGAAAAAGTATATACACAGTCGGTATAGCTCTCCGCGTGCAGTCGTTAACCCGCATTAGTGTCATCGGTCGGCGGACAAGCGATCTGTTGTCTCTCTCTCTCTCTCTCTCTCTCTCTCTCTCTCTCTGGCTGTATGCTTTCTTCAGCAGCGCGGCTGACACGGCGAGCGTGCAGCGCAAGGCACTTCCGCGTAACAGTGCGCCATTCAGCATATTGCCCAACCACCACCGCGCAGCAGCAGCGCGCACGGGATTTAACGTTACGGCCTCTTTCAGCTACTACGGGGCCTATATACACTCGAAGATATGTATACTCTACTACTCTGTGTGGTGTCCTATTGCTATGCTCTCTACTCTGTGTGTATTGCCGTGGCTGTGAACGCTGAGATGCATCGCAAGAAAAGGTCATACATACGTATACGTATATAGGGAACAGACCGATCTTTCACGTGTCCCCGTCTCTCAGCTCGTGAATAGACGATGGGATTTATGCATGGACGTGGAGATTATGCGCCGCGCGTACACTGGCTTTTTCTTTCATTGTAGGCTACTGTGTGTGTGTGTGTGTGTGTGTGTGTGTGTGTGCCTTGTGCTCTGGCTGCCTTTTACAGATGAGACTCTTTTCTACGAAAGCGATATTGTAAGGTTCCGGATGGACTATGATGATCAACTGTTTATGGGGAACAGATAGTGCCAGCGATGAACGTCAACGCAAGTTTGTAATAATGAGAAAATGGGAGCACAGCCGTATCCGCAATAAGTAAATATTTTCATCATTGAACTTTGTACCACTTGTAATCGTGTGTCAACTTTAATATTGCCAAATAATCAATTTTTTCTGCAATATATAATTACGTATAGGATAATATTGTATTTATAATGCTGAATAAAGCCATGTGTGGGTGTCTGTGTGACTTGCACCAGACCGATTCTCGCACCTACACACGTATTACAGAGAATAGATGGTGATGAAGCATAATTTGTGTAAAATGTGCTCAAATTAAATGACTTATTTATGTTGCAATGTCTAAATCAGAATGTTATTTGCGAGAATATGCAACGTCGCTGATTTGATGCACCGGTAAACACATAACGTAACATTAATAAAAGATGATTTATTTCGACTTATAATACCTTCACTCTCCTCTGATCAGTGCATAATTGTATACTTAAGTATTTACATAACAGACTTGTATATTGTAAGAGCTGCAAGTCACTCGACAAGGGCGATCAATGGCTTGTTCGATTAGATTACATTTGTTATTCAAAAATATTGCACTGTACAATATATTACAGTACGAGTGCGATGCACGAAGCTAATGAAAGATAAGATTAACTTCTTATATAAATGTAGGAACAAAGAAAATTAAATGCAGTACAATTCTTAATATAACAATGCAGTCTTCGTTGAAATACTTTTAATTTAGTACTTTTGGAAAAATGTTTGGCTTTAAATCTATTCTGATCTTGTGTTTTTCGACGATATACTGTGTTGATGGAATAAAGTATATACCGGATTGGAAGAGTTTGGATGCTCGACCTCTTCCTCGATGGTACGACGATGCCAAATTTGGTATATTTATTCACTGGGGTGTCTTTAGTGTTCCAAGCTTTGGATCAGAATGGTTCTGGATGTATTTAAAACGTAAATAATTCATGGTTCATTATTTTACCATGATCCTTATTAAAAAATGCGTTAATATTTTTACATTGCTTATTTTTATTTTAGAAAAGAAACCCGAGTTCGTAGATTTTATGAAGCAACGGTATAAGCCAGGCTTCACTTATCAAGATTTTGCCAGAGATTTTACAGCTGAATTTTACAATGCTTCGCAGTGGAGTGAATTATTTGAAGCTTCTGGTGCAAAGTATGTAGTTCTTACTAGCAAGCACCATGAAGGCTACACTCTTTGGCCTTCGAAATATTCATTTAGTTGGAATTCTATGGATGTAGGCCCACATAGGGATTTAGTTGGTATTATAACTTTTTTCTATATCTTATCTAAGAAATAAACAATAAACTCAACTTATCTGATATATACAATGTGCGCACTTGTATAGATGAATTGTCTACAGCAATAAAGCAAAATACAAATCTGAAATTCGGTCTGTACCATTCTCTTTTCGAATTTTTCAATCCATTATGGTGGGTCGACAAGAAAAATGACTTTTCTTCTAACACATTCGTCACAAGCAAAGTTATGCCAGAAATGAAGGAGCTCGTCGAGACTTACATGCCAGAAATTTTATGGTCCGACGGTGATGCAGATGCGCCGGATGCATACTGGCAATCAAAGGAATTCATAACTTGGTTATATAATGAAAGTCCGGTTAAAGACACTGTTGTTACGAACGATCGATGGGGAAGGGATACAGGATGCAAACATGGAGATTTCTACAGCTGTGCCGATCGATATAATCCTGGTACATACACCTTTCATAATACTGACTTCAGTAATAAATAAAAACTAATCAGTCCAATCTTATTTACTATAAAGTAGTCGTTAGAGTTAGCAAATTTTTATCTCTTCTTAAAACTGTTTTACTTTATCAAATATCATACTTTTACAAATGATAGTGTATATAAAGTGATATTCCATCAAGTTAAATATAAATTTGGTTAGATATGAAATGACATTATTGTTTGTGATGTAGGTGTTCTACAAAGTCACAAATGGGAGAATTGCATGACTATCGATCGCAAATCTTGGGGTTACCGACGAAACGCTGTTTTAGAAGATTATATGAGTTTGGAGGAACTTATCAAAGAGTTGGTTACTACCGTAAGTTGTGGGGGCAATTTATTGATGAATATCGGTCCTACAAAAGATGGATTGATTCCACCTATTTTTGAAGAAAGACTTCGCGGAATGGGTATTTATTTTTCATCATCAACATTAAATCTGTTTTAAAGAATATCTCGAATTTGATTGGTTTTTTAAGGGGAGTGGCTTGAAATCAATGGACAAGCTATTTACAAAAGCAAACCTTGGCTTTTTCAAAATGATACTTTGACCAAAGATGTATGGTTTACACGAGGCGAAAATGAAAATTTATATGCTACAGTATTATCTTGGCCAGAAGATAACGTATTAAAACTAGCGAGTCTTAAAATCGATAATCCTGCCATGAAAGTAATGATGCTTGGTAGTAGTGGTTCGTGGCTCAATGTAAGCAGTTATACTTTTAGTGATACATAATCAATTTCACTCACTGTAATTAATTTAACTAAATCCATGTTTTATGTAGTGGGAAAACAAAGCAAATTATCTTGCTATCGAATTACCTCCATCGGAACACAAAGGAAGACCAGCTTGGGTAGTCCGTTTCGTAGAGTGAAGCCAAAATCACAGCAACGTATAAGTTATCAACAGCTGTCATCACTTTTTATGATACTTTTACTGGTTAGTGACAGTAGGGTCCTATACGACTCACATTGTTCAGTTTTTTAGATTTTTTATGCCAATATTTCATAAGTATATATATATATATATAGATCAGATTAT
The DNA here is from genome assembly GCA_900490025.1 of Megastigmus dorsalis. Lineage (NCBI taxonomy): Eukaryota > Metazoa > Arthropoda > Insecta > Hymenoptera > Megastigmidae > Megastigmus > Megastigmus dorsalis. The sequence continues at coordinate 49,249 of UELU01142565.1, forward strand.
AGTATAAAGTCATAAAGAAAATATAAGCCATAAAAAGCAGAAAAAAATAAAAAAATTGTGTCACTGAATCCCCTGAATTTTTAGCGAAAAATCCATTCTACATGAGTTTAGAAGGTTAATTATATTTTGTTTTAAATAAATTTTTATACTTCTGTACATCATTTATGTTTTGATTATTTCCTTTAATTTAGTGAATGATAAGAACCCTTGACCACCTTTTTCCCAACGGATCACGAGATCGCTCAAGCAGCTAATCCATACGATGTCGCAGAAAAATCATTGATCTCCTCGGCATGCCGCGCATATTTTCATTGCGACAGGCGATGCGCGACGTTACAGCGGTGCATCGACGAATCGCCATCACGAATAGCTCGGGGTCGTTACGGTGATGAGGCGCCTGTTCTCTTTTTCCATCACTTCCTGCCTTTCTTCGGCTTTCTTATCTTCCTCTCTCTCTTTCTTCATCCTCTCGTATAGAGGTTCTTCTTCTCCTTCTCTCTATCTATATACCCCGGCTCAATTGCCGATCTTCTGAAACGTGATGTCGAGTAGTGACCCTGCCGAGAGATTGGTTCTCTCCTTGCGGGGGTCAGGCCTTATCGGACACCTATACACATGTATACCAGACACACTCGCCTCTCCAGCAGACTCGCATTAGGCGAACTCTCTGCTGCCCGCGGGAAATGAAGTTCCGTTTGTCGATCCGATCTCTCTCTCTCTCTCTCTCTCTCTCCGCTTGGTAAAATCGTTAATTGAAACGAGATCGTCGCCGATAAGGTTGTTTGTTTAATACGATTGCTTGTGGTGGTTCCTTCCTTTTATTTCGCTTGATTGTGCAAGCGAGCTGCGCGCGACCCCGGCCAAAGGATTACGTTTGATTATTTTGGAATTAGCAGCGTTATTGAATTCACTATTGCTGACGGTTGCGTTTCCCGGCCTGCAGATTTTCCGATAATTCGAATTCCCCTTTTGCACGATTCGATTGCGTTGGCCGTGTACCTGCGCAAACCATGTTTCACAGATAACTTTATTTTTTATACCGTCTAGATATTAGCTATTTGGATTTTATAACCATCATTTAAATGATTTAGCGATCGGAATGTAGATTGTGCATTAGAAGTTGTTATCAATGAGAATAAATTTAATAATTCATACATAGATACATTTTTAACAGACAATTATATGATTCGATAACAGTATCCGATTGAGCTTATCACTCGTTTTTAAATGAAAATAAATCTGGTTAAAGCTATTATCTGTCATAAACAATTTTAAATAGGGGTATTATAAAGTTTGCATAACTCTTGTCGATAAAATTTATTTTAATTATCGATACGTAACGATTCCCACATATTCATAAAAAGTTACATCCGATTCAAATGTAAATATAACGCAAGATATTACCTACTAAATTTTGTGTTACAAACGTATAGAATCCCAATTTCATTGCACACAAATTCGTTTTAGTGGCATTCTAACGCGGTTCCCTATTTATGCATCTAATATGTGTTTGCATTCCAGGTACGCGCGGCTACCGAATCTAATCTACTCTCCCCGATCACCTGATCATAACATGCTAAGCTCTGCTCGAGCAACAGCCGCTACCCAAAGCAACGTTCCGAAATGCTAATCAACAGCAGCGCCTCACCTTTGCCTTAATAGAATTCGATGCTGCCCTGGTTTTGTTCGCTCGTGACGTATTTGCGAACCGAGGGAAATGTCCAGAATCAGCTGTTCTGTGTGTGTACAGAGTCTCGTTGTGCGCCATGGGACACGAACGATAGTATCTAATGAAATCTGTCTTGCCGTGGATATATATACCCGAGGCGTGTATTTGGAAACTTTACAGTGGACTTATCCGCGAGTGAAGCTCATTTCGAAAGTCGGGATCGATGTCGTTATCCTGATTTTTTCATCGTCATTCTTGCCAATGCTTTCACCTGATCGCATTTTTTCGTTTCCTTTTCTCACGGACGCCTGTACGTCTAACCTGTGCACAAATAATCATTTAAGTCAATCTGCTCATTTTAAAATTTATTTATCATCTGAAAATATACGAAAACCGATAATTATCCATAAAGGGTCGATTTAAAAACATAAAAATTCAATATCGAATCATTACGGGCAAGTTGTTCTCTTCGCTTACATTCGCTAAATCGGATCCGCATTGTAGAAAGAAAAATATACATTAGAAAGCATTGGAGCGCATAATTTGAACAAAGCACCAAATGTTCGCACGTAACAAGTGAAAACGATCTCGGAAGTCAATTATGCGAGAGAAACACAAAGCACGTAAGTTCGCTAATTGCAGGAACAAAAGTAGCTGCTGCTGCCGCGCGCACGGAGGCTTCATAGTTTCTGCGAAGAAGAAGCCGCGAAAAGAAAGTTCAATTGTGAAGCAGAGATAGAAAGAGAGAGAGAGAGAGAGAAGAGGGAAGAGAATGAGGCAAATGTCGAGGTGCAGCCGCACGTCTCGGCTGTCCGCATTGCAGCGCTTGGAAAGAAGTCGAAATAGAAGGAGAGAAGAAGAAGAAGCCGGGGCATGAAAAGCCGGCAATGAAAGGCACTTGCCCCCGCGCGCGATGAGTTTCCGGGAAATTGCTGAACCCGCGGACTTTTGATTTTTTTTTTCTCTCTTCTCTCTCTTCTCTCTCTCTCTCTATTCAATTATATAGCACGTGCCCGAAGCTCCTCACGATCGCTTCGTACGTATTGCACATGTACTCGAGAGAATGAGCGACTCTAATGGCGATAGAACGTGTTGCTCGTTACGTACCTTTTGCATTATTACAGAAATGCCTGTGACGATGACTCGAAACGCACTTTGTCCGAGCTGCTGCATTTGTCACTTCTTCGGAGAGACTTTGTTTACGGGAGCTCGTATATACGTGACACTGATGCAATCGCAGATTAGCCACGTAAGCAGTTTTGAGTGCTCGCTGTATTAGGATAAAAATTACCCTTGGTTTAACGGATCGTTCAATGACGTGACTTTTTGTTAGGTAAATAGAAAAAGATCCGTGTACATTGGCAAAGTGATTGTATTTTTGAAAGCGTCGAGATAACGTTTGGAGTAACCAGAGACATTCAAATTCCTAACTATATATTCTTACCAGAGAAATGTTTTTATAAATCGGCAAAGTACAAAATTTACACTCCGCCAGTGATATTGTGTATACATACATCCGCAGAGGGCATTATTGATCATAAGAAACTGCTTTGAAATGCAGTCAGTGCAGTGGCTGCCGTGACTTTGTCGTGTAATTGATTCGAGCAAAAAGAGCGAATTAAAAGTAAATAAAAGAAACTCGCGCTGCAGCAGCAGCCGAGAGCCCGGATAAATGGCTATTCATAACGCAGCTCGATCTGAAAAAACCGAGTCACGGCAGTCGAAAAAAAGTCAAGCGCGCACACACACACGTCATTATAGACGGCCACAAAAAAAATAGCTCCAGAAAGAGAGAGTGAGAGTACATAATCGAGAATTTCCGTCTCCGGCAAATCAACACGTATATATATATATGTGTGTGTGTGTGACGTGTGCAGGTGAAATACACATACCATATACTGGTCTTATCTGTTATATAGAAGCCACGGCGTTATAACGATTCGCTAATCGGTGCCTTGTAATCCCATTTAGCTCTTTTCCCTCGGCTACCATTCGAGCGCGCCGGGCGAGTTTTTCACTGCTCGTTATAAAAGGGGACTAGTCGGGGCCCGCGGGGCATGTGTATAGCATCTCTCTACTGGCGCGAGTGCGAGCGCCAATACACGACGTGCACTGATGACAGTAATTATGCTGGGACTTGTTACCGAGCGCATGTGCCCGCGAACTTGACGCACCAGGCCATGCTCTTTTCCGTGTACTGTGCATCTTGTTATATACGTATGTGCGTGCGAGCGGTGAGCTTGAAGGTGTTTTTGGGAGGAAGACGAGTGAAATATACCATCAACAACTTGATATGACGGGTGATTCTTTTGCGCGAGTTTTCAATATATCGGGGATTGTAACGATGATGTGCGAATATATCGGGGATTGAACGAAATGTTAGAGCAAGTGTGTATTATTTGTTTATTATAATTGTGATTTATAATTTTTCTCTTAAATACTGCACGACAGGTTTCAATAAATATTTTTGATTCTTTTCATAAACAATATATATATATATATATATGTATTTGCATTATTGACGAATACAATTATATAGACATCGCTTTATTATTGAAATAATTTCGTAAACAACCGTGCGTCTCAACATTGTAGGTAACGAGCCGAAAAACCACACCATAATACGCGTTTATAAGCATTTAATATTTAATCACTAATAAATATAAAGCCTTGAAGCAAGCGTCGAGCTACAAAAAAGAGAGGAAAAAAGTGGAAGCATTGCCGCTGCTGCTGCGAGAATGCTCATAAGCCGTTGGCCGTGTAAGCGTCTTCTCGATCATATTAGCCCGCAATCTTGATGTTAACGCATTTACAGAAGCTGGGCAAGGTCTTATCGGCTGTTTTAAAAGGGCCTCCCCGCGCTTTTATGAATCATCAAACGAGTTTTCCGATATTTTTATAAGACTTGCCAGGGAATAATCGGCGCCGATCCGAGCCAATCAAATGTTAATATTCGATTAAAGACTTGATCCAACACAGATCGTGTTGATACCCTTTTTACCCCCTTTACTCTCGTTCCTTTCATTTCTCTCTACAATTTAAATTATTCAAAAGAGTAAGAGTAAACAGCTCGTAGCCGTTTACTCATGTGTAATGAATTTAATAAGGTGTAGAAAAGGATTAACGAATCATTCAAGGACGGATGAATAACGTTTAAAAAAATATCCTTTTTTCTGTACACTATTTTTGCACTACGTAATATAAACTATTATCTATTTACTTAAACTAATGTTATGTCGATAAATGAAAAAAGTTTCATTGCGAGAGCTTAATTTTTGGTCTTAAAAATAGTGCAAAATAAATTAGGAGCTTCCGTTGCAATTATTCTTCGTTACGATTCTTCTCCGGAAAATTCACGAAAAATCTATTTCGTTACCGAGGTTTCGCTTTATCAAGCAGGAAGAGCCAATGTAGCTGAAGAACACTCGATCGAGGCAGACGAAGCCATTAAAAACTTAACCAAATCCCTAGGTAATCCTAAAAGTGAGTCGGCCAGCTTAATAATAGCCCGAAACAATTAACTATTTAAATGGGAGAGTTCGAGTGGAGTAGAGCCGCGGCGGTCATGCAAAATCGTGACAGTGCAAATCCGTAGCGGCCGGGCGCGTTGCACGCGGGGCACAAAACGAGCCTTAAATCAAAGAAAGAAGAGATCACGAAAGGGCCACCGGACGAAAGATCCCCGGCTCGGATAGAATATACTTAATTATATCGAATTTACCTAATTGGCCAGTGTCCCGAAGGAGCGCACAGATATCGGAGCCGGGATATCTCGCCGGCACCCACGTCTTTATTCCGGTGCAGAGCTGCGCACACAAATACACATATACCAGACACGAGGCAGCGAATCTTCCCTTTCGGATATACAGGCATCGGGTGGTGTAAGGTTCCCAGGAAAGTTCGAATTGAAATCGGTGCGACGCGGGACTCGTTATGCTCGGCGCGCACCTCGACGGAGAAGCAGCAGCAGCAGCACCAGCCAGAAACTTGCGTTAACTCGTAATTACTAGCGACGTGTATATATCGCGCTGCGTTCTATCGAGGATCTTGGGCTTCTGCTTTAATTTCGTTTCGACTATACTGTGACTGTACTATACGCGAGTAGAGGAACCGCGCTAGTGCACTGGAGGAAAAAAAATCAAGGGAAAGAAGATGGGGGAGGAAAATGGGGGAAAGCGGCTGCGAAGTTTTCGCGCAATCGTTGGGATTTGTAATTGGGTCAGCTGGATAAGGGCTTGACTATGGCTCGCTTTTAAATAGTTCGGCGGGAGTCTCGGGGGATACTTTGTAATTTGTTTGTCTCGAATTTGAATAGTGGTGGATGAACGGAAAACATGATTTTTTTTAGGAGAAGACTGTTTTTTAAACACAATATTATACAGTTCATCTGCAAAAGTCAAAATTCTGAATGTTCATTGCAATCGTAAAAGTTTTATTTGTACAAATAATCAGTTCTTCGTAACGTTCGGTTTGTTTATTGATTCCGTAGTTCGCAGCGGACCAAAAATATACCGCGGAAAATAAAGTTGATTCGCGCAGCTAAATACTTCAAGCGTCCTAAAGTCTAAAAGCGGAATTTTACAATTTGCATATGAAATGTTGCCAATTGTTAAAAGGAGAGAGATGCAGCAGGGAGTGTATAACGAATATCGAATTTTCATAATAGCAGTTGACGTAAAAAGTTCAAACAATTAAGCCCGACCTAATTGTATAGCTCTCTGTTGCGATCGCAAAAGTGCACGTCATCGAATATTTAAAAATATATCGAATGCGCAGGGCAAAAAAAAGGTCCAAATAATCAATCGACGTAAAAGGTTGGGCAAAAAAAAAAAAGAACTCCCGCATCTAGGCAACAATGAAAAAACTCGAATACCAATATAACCAGTGCAGCAGCCCAGGAGTAGGAGGTAGGGAAAGGCAGCGAATATGGAGAGCGAAAAAACAAGACGCGGACAAAAAAGGGCGGACAAAAAAAATTTCTGCAACTCGGTGGAAGAGAAGAGAGCTGGGGTTATAACGGCAGATCGAGGAGGGAGAGGGAGAAAAGCATGCCTTACGATAAATAGAACAAACACAACGTATATACGAATGAACGCGTATAGGGCAAAGAGGGCACACACGAGTGGGATCTAAATTGAATGGACGAGTGTATATACCTAGCGGTCGAGTTGCTCGTCAGGTCGCTGCAGTTGTGCCAGGAGGAGCTGTGCTGCAACCCGCGGACAAGTAGCGCCGTTGCGGCTCTCGGATGATGGTCTAGCTTTTATTGTTCTTCAACCACCTCCACATGCATACTCCCACCCACTGCACGTATGTGTGTAATGCATATACTGCCTTAGTTTTACGCGCGCAGACTCCGACAAATACTCTACATGTTCATTGCTCACCTACGTATACGTAGCGTGCGTGCATTTTTGAATATGAACAAACACGTAGGATAATACAGATATTGTAGACCACTGCACGATGGATTCGCGCGCACGTGAACGCCCATGTGAAAAGCTCATTGTCTGCAAGATAGACACCGTGGGTATACATAATTTACAGTCTCGAGCTTTTATAAATCTTTATTAGAAATTTTAATAGGGTCTGAGAATTCGAAAGTGTGAAGGCTTGTTATATCAACGAAACAGTGCCTAGTTGTACACGGTCACCGATGTAAACTATGAATCGATCGCTTATTTTACAGAATCCGACCAAAGCGCTTCGCTTTAACTTTTCAACACGCCGCGACTCTTTATGACACTCGTTCGACAACTGTAATTATAGTTAAAAGCAGCAAAGAGATAGCCGCACTCCACGAAACTCGAATTCGGCGATATAAAAGCTGCAGGATCGCGAGCGGTATACTTTCCCTCCATTCAGCCTCGCCATACACACATTAATAAATTATAATCGTAACGGTCCAGTCGCCAGCTCGCCGGACATATTAACGAAGTTGGAAAAATTAATTTTTGCGCACATATAGATTATGGCCCGTGGTGCTAAAGAGGAAAAAGCGCTCTCTCGATAATTGTGCAGCTAGCGCGCGATGACAAATAGTAATTAAAACGCGATTGGTCGACTGTTGATTTTAGGGGTACGAAGCGGGAGGACGCGGTGATTTTGCGAAAACTCTCTCTCAACCAATGCATGGCCCACATACCCAAATATTAATTTATACGCGGAACGGAAAATAAGTTTTTTCTTTATTTCTTGTGCTCATATATTGCGAGTGCTTCGTTAGTCCACGAGTTTTTTTTTTTGTTTTTATCGAGGTGAACTTTTGCGGTAATGAGGTTGATTCTACAGGGTAAATGTTTAAGTAGCCACGGCTGCGAAACGAACGCGAATTCAATCATATTTTTAGGACGGGAAATTATTTCGTAAATGAACATTGATTAGTGAATTATAGCATTTTATTAGTGAATTATATCGTTGTTATTTATTTTCTTTTAATTTTCTGTTCATAACAAATATGTATATATATAGTAATTTTTATTTTAATTAATGTGATGTCCCTATTCTTGCATTATTATACTATACAAATTTCTCATTTTTCAATGATATATTCGCCGTAACACACTTGACACAAGTGCAAACATAATTATGTACTTTGTTCAGTGTTCACTCCATTTGCTCGTGCGTCAACTGTTATGGCAGTCTATGAAGCTATATGATTCACGCAAACAGTCTCCCCACTCGCAGATTGATGACTGGCCATTACATCACCCCAATAACTTTTTCTCCCTATCTATCTTTTGTAATGTGCACTTTTCTATATTTTTCTCACAAATTATCACTTGTTCTACTTCATCTATTACTAGCTTGTGTAGTCATTTTTTTCCTTGTACCCTCTTAACGTGCATTTTCTAAGGGTGTACTTTTTTCAGCGTATAGTTTCAAAATACAGTTAAATATACCGAAGTAACGAAAATTTTAGTAAAACTAGTTTTTTAATGACTATTAATAAACATAGTTAAACTGTAATTATATTATATGTATACAAATTAAGAATATAGTGTCTTACCAATCTCGGATATTATCTACTGTTATTCTTCTTTTAATATATTATTTCTTATGACACCCAAAAATAAGCTTAAGTAATTAGTTGAAAATGTTTTTATTAATTGATGTAAAATTTGCGCTATTAACACCAATATTACAGGAACGCACAAATCTCGCATCTTTCTTGCTCTACCGCCACCAACGTATTATAGCTTTAAAAACTAGAAGTGTCAATATACACGATCTAACAAATCAAATAAGTGCGTTTCCCGCAAAAAGTGCCGCACAGGTCGAAGAACTGCCGCGGGCGATGGTGCGATCCGAGTATATTGCGCAAAAAGACCGCTGAGAGCGTTCGATCGAGGAAAATCTCAAAACGAGCCGCGCATAAAATAATACCTTCCGGACTTTATTGCTCGATCGGGTCCCGAGATGCGCGCGTATATACTTTCCGTCGTAGCTCTCCGCGTATGATAGTCGCGGGCCGCGCAACAACCTGTCGCTTCCACGGCCTAATTATCACGCGCGATGAAGAGCTACGTGGCGCATCGGCCTGGCGAATAGTCGCACACACGCGATACACGCAGGCGGTCGGACACGCGTGTCCGCACGCCCCCGAAACTCGCACGCCGAACGTAATAAATAATCGCGTAGTCCGTCCCTCTCGCACTATATACACACCGTACACTCGTGCACACGGACGCTCTTTTCGTTCGATAATCAGCGCGAGCGATGCAACCCGTGTAATAACGACGATAATGCGAGTGAGAGAGACTCGGTCAGATATACGACTATCAGATTGCAAAGAGCGGAATAAGAGCGCGTGGAGATGCCGCGCGGTGCAAACGGGGCGCATTTGCAATTTCGAAAAGTATACGCTCGCACTCTCTCGTAGGGGATTTACGAGTGAGACTGATTGGCCTCCTCGCGCGTCCGTGTGTGTGTCTGTGTGTGTATTATAGAGGATTCGGTTCGGACTTCCTTTCGGCTGGTGGGCTCTCGCCAAGTGTCGAATAAAATTCACGAATTAATGTCTTTCTTAAGTAGCCCCCTTTTTTTCAGCCGCTGCAGCCCGCACTGTGTTTATAAGCGTTTTTTTGAGGTTCGCTCTCGAGCGCGTTGTCAGATACGGAATGAGTTAGATACAATATTTTTCGGCCTGATTTATCGCCACGGGTCGTATTTCTTATAACTTTATTACTGCGACGCTTCTTTGAAGTTCTGTATAATCGCGTAACTGTACGCGATATCCGTTCGTATGGGGAGGGCTTGGATTACACGGGCGGCTCGAGAAATATGTTTTTCAATGCGGCGTTTCGGGAATTATGAAAGGATAAATTGTTGGATATGAACTTTGGTGCAGCTGGAATTCAGGCCTTACGATTCTTTGTACCGTTGCGTGTCTGCAAACGTTATATTAGGACGCCGTATTAGCGAATGAATTTATTATTGTATCACCGAAATAATTTCGATTGTGATTTATACTAATCGAATGCACGTTTAAAATAATACACATATCTAAATTGCATTACGACTGCAGTACGAGAATATTTATATTTTCATCGAACAAACAAAATATTTCAACCCAATTTCTAAGCTTATACATTATTTAGACAAAAAGATCCATCTTTGTATTCGTCGATTACTGCAAAAACTAGGGAAGCACAAATCGAAAATCCCGGAGAAAGAAAAATGTCTAAGGTGATGGCGAGGCATTCCTTAGCAAAAGTTCCCCGCCAGAAAGAGAGAGAGAGAGATTGAGAGAGTGAGAGAGATAAGTTGCTTAAGCGTGTTGGTGGCGACCGCGGAGCCACATCGCAATGGCATAAATCAGAAACTCGATAGTGGATATATCGCGTGTCGGTTAACGAATGTTCGCCACTGCGGCGTTTATACTTATCTCACTTAGCTTTTATTTACAGCTATGAAAAACGACGATAGAGAGAGAGAGAGAGAGAGAGAGAGAGGGAGAGAGAGAGAGAGGGAGAGAGAGAGAGAGAGAAAGAGCGATAGTCACCGTGGATTAATATTTCCTCCCCCCGGAGGACTCTTGTGGCAGTCTCCTCGTTTACACCCTGTAACTGAGATAATGCGGCTACGGTGTTGTAGCCTGTGTAGCTTGTGGGATCGTCAAAATAATAATTAAAATTGTATGTCTGGTAATATTGTATATCTGTGTAATTTAAATGCTGGGTGTAGAAAGATAAGCCTATTTGCTTTATTATTACGAGCATTTGTTTAATCGTACATTTTATTTCTTTTGTTCTAGGTAAGTACCCGCTGCCAATATCATCCTAGTATGAATTGTCACAAAATTCTATTACACATAACAAGGTAAGTCTTATTATCTGCGCATTTACAGAAAGCTCTCGTATTGGACATCAATGAATTTTAACGACAATGCCCAAGCAAAAAATAGCAACAATTTTAGTAGCACACTTTTTTGCCCATTATTTTCTAAAGCAGTCATTGATCATTCGTCACTGCCTTTTAGTTCTTTATTATTCAGCACTTGATAATCAACTTTTTGCGTTTTTTTGCCGCCCTCGCCAACGTCAAAGGAGAGTAGCTCCTTGATTTTCTTCAATACTTTGTACCTTCCGCATTGGCCCATTGAAAGCATCGGAAATCCGAAAGACGCAGCGTTTCATTCGTCACCCCTAATTCAGCTTTTCCCGGCTGTTTCCCGGCCGGAGTCTTGTCATTGTTCGATCACCCCTCGCTCTACCGTCGACTCTCCTCTTCTTCTTCATCTTCTTCTTGGAAGAAAAGAAAGGAATCAGCTAAAAAAGAACAAAAAAAAATCGAGGAGAGAAGGAGAGGGAGAACAAAGGGGGCAAGAGAGCTGCCGCACACTGTGTCCGCGAAAAAAGAGAGAGAGGGAGCTTGACGACCCCATTGACCGCGAAGGGACTTAATTACAGGAGGAACGAGAGCGAGCTTTCGAGAGCTGCGCAGGCCAAAGGAATTGATACTGGAATTTGGGGCATCGAGAGGACAGAGCAGTTCTCTCTCTCTCTCTCTCTCTTGCTCGCTCGCTCGCTAGCTCAAGGCAAATGAACCGGAAGACCTCGTCGGCCGGAAAAATAGCTCGAGCTATAAAGAGATTTTTATCACTTTCACGATAATGCTGGCAGGAATTCACCCTGCGCATAGTCGCTAATAATGTCGTGCTACCCCCTTCCCCCCTCATCGCCCCAACCCCTTTTTAGTAGGATCGTAAACAGCCCTTGTTAGATTTGTTCTTTTTCTATATAAAACTGGCCATTTTTTATAAAAAAAAAGATTTACTATCATTTCATTTTTACGTTATAACAATCCTCTTCGGTTTTTTCCTCATCTTCGTTTTTTCTTTTTCAACTTAGATTAATAATTTAATTTATTATTCTTGAGGAAATAAAGTTTCTTTATTCTAAATGAAATAAAAGAAATAATTGCATTGAAGTAAACTCATTAACTAATTAACAGATCTTTCGAGAGCGCAATAACGTTTTAAAATTTTATTAACAATGATAGATAAAGCCTAAGCATAAAGCCACTAAGCACCATAAATTTTGGAATTGTTATTAATAAAGGACAATGCAACCGTTGAAAAAATAAAAAAAGCGCAATCAGTCGAACAACATCCTTATAATTCCATTGTATTCAAATTCGAAATTCTCCTTTATAGAGGAAAAATCCAACCGTGCAGTTGCAGCCTTGGAATTTAATTACATTCTTCCAGTCGGTCGCCAATAATTCACGTAACTCGATCAACATAAATCTGCTCGATAAATTGCCGGAGGGGAGGGGGGGGGGGGGGGGGAGAGATCGAGACTATCCGCGAGGACTCATACTCGGCAAGAGGAGTCCGCGGCCTGGTCAATCAACGCACCTTGTTACCCGCGCGCTTCCTTTGTAAAATCATACCAAAACTTTCGCGTGCCGCCGCTCGTATATACCTACATAACAGCGGGAATTCGAATTCGCCATTGGAATGCAGACTACGTTTTCCCTCGATTCCTCCGCGAGTTTATTCGTGCGCGGCTTTGAATGGTCAGAGCAAACGTGCGGACGATGGTATGGTACGTATACACATACACACACACACATACACACACACGTGCGCGCAAACATATACACGAAAAAGAAGATTACTGCACACGAGCATTTGAGAATCGATGCGAGATCGCGAGTATATAGCTTCTCTTCTCTCTTTTCTCAAGGATATGTGCCTTCCGATCGCGCGACTCTCTCTCTCTCTCTC
>UELU01142566.1:0-24127 GCA_900490025.1 Megastigmus dorsalis
GGTTTCTCCAAAGTCTCCGAAGTTACGTGCCGTTTTTGAGATTCTAAGCTTCGATAACTGTAGGTTCCCCTGAAATGTGGATTACTGTTCCATCGAGTCCTCAACATGGCAACTGGTTCGGTAACGTTGTACGATTTATCTAAAAATCTATGAAGGTTTTCAACTGCATATTTAAATACTTTGTCTTCAGATTGTGCTTCCATAGCCTTAGAATAATTGCCGACAATCCATAAGGTCAGTAAATTTGGTTTGTGCTCTACAGTTATCGCACCTAAATTTCCAACCAACCAATTTCTGTCGGTCTAGGAAAAAATTCGTCAGAACAATTAATATCTTAATACGATTTAAGGTATTCCAAACATCAGACAATTACTGTGGTCAAGCGAGGGCTTGATCAATAAATAAAAATTTCACCATTTCATATACTACCTAAATTACTAGTACTTAGTATTTTCAATAATGCGTAAAGTTTATTGATCTATATAATACTTTGTTTGATGCTTGGAACACCTTCATAAAGAAATTTATGCAAATTCTTATTCAGAACCTAATTTCTTTCCTTAAGTGAAAAACTTACATCAATTTCAATTGCTTTTCTGTCTTCGTCTTTCCACAAAAAAGTGAAGTGCACCATTTTTCTATCGCCAAGGTCCCAGAATGGTTTGTCAAAAGCCAAATAGATTTTGGCAACAGTGCCAAATCCAAGGCCCTAAATAGTTCATTTCTTAGCATAGTTCATATAGATATAAAAGAAATGTAGTATTAAGTTCCGCATACCTTAATAGCTAAAACTTTTTCTTCCGACAGTGGGGGAATGAATAGGGACTTATGTTTTTCCTTCAAAACTCCCAAAGAAACGGTCACTATAACGTGATCAGCTTTGTACAACTGCCCATTCGCTGTAGTTATCAGGATTGGCAATTCTTTGTTATCGCTTGAATAATCAATTGACACCACTTCGGTATTTAATACAGTATTATTTAGAACCGGAAGTTCGGTTTCAGGATTAGGATAACGTTTCTAGAAATATTATTTTATATTGAATTTATCGCCTTTTTTTGTTCTTCAATAATGTTATATGGAAAAGTTATTGTAAAATCCCTTAACAAGCTGCAACAATCAAAATCTTACCATTAAAATATCTAATATTGTCGAGTAGCCACGTTTTTTCCAATTAATTAATAAATTCCCAGTCGATTCATGCATTTGTTTGGAGGCCAACGGGGAAATGTCAAACCAAGTCATCGCAGAATCCGAACTTAACTGATCTAATTCCATTATATGCAAATACATATTCCTATCTTTGAATATTTCTGGCTCATCTTTGAACTCCAAATCAAATCTAATTTCAAAATTAATAATAACAAAACCGCTTGTAATATGTAACTTTATTCTGAAAATGAGACCTAACAATAAATGTTCTACTTACTTTTCTACAACGTAATCACCTAATGACTCATATTTTGTGTCATTAAATACTGCACCAGAAATATGCACGTCGAAAAAGGTTTCTAACTTCTTAGTCAGCTCTGAGCTCAACAGGTTCCCTTTGGAATCATGACATTCTTGCACGACACCAAAATTTGGTTTATCCGAACCATCCAGCAAATCTAGCGGTTTGGCTAACGTGTAAGCAACATTCTCAGTCTCACCGTGAACCCATTGGCCACCAAGATCCACATCGTATTGACCTGCAAACAATTATTATAAAAAATGAGAATTCTTTGAAACAATTCAAAATGATAGCTATCATACGTGTGCGCAAAATTTGTGGAGGGGGTAGGGGAGAGTTATGACTCAAATTTTCAGAAAACTACGGATACGTATGTAACAAAGAATAAGAATATGTAAAATATTGAATCATACATGTCAATATAATATTATAAGACATCTATTACATATTTTATTTTGTATATAAAGTTAACCTGTAGCTTACAATTTTATTTTTAAGCTATAATTATCTGATATTTAAGTTAATATCTTTAAAAATTTTTTTCAAGCTATTCGTATGTTAAAAAAAAGTAATCTATTTGAGGTTCGTTGAAGCACCCATAATTTTCGGCCCTGTGTGCTGAAATCAGCTTAAGGAATTTAAATCTTATATACATTCATGCTACGACTTTTGAATCTTCAAAGTAATATTATAAATATCAATAGACAAAGCAGTATACGTATTTTGAGATCGTTATATTACATTACCAAAAATAGCGATATATTAGTATATTATGCACCAAAGGTGCAAAATGTGTCATTCGCGAGTGCAAGCTTTGGGACCGAGCGTAGCGGGGCCGCCAAAGTCACACGAGCACGAATAATACATTGCGTCCACGGTAGCATATACTATTTTTTTGTCCAAAGTTCTCTTTTCTTTTATTTTGATAGGCATTACATTGACTATTTTACATCCTCTATACGGGACGTAAAAATTCATTTTGCGGCCTGAGGACAAAAAAAATCATACTTTTTAAAGATATATTTTATACATATAAAATGAAACGCAGCATTACCAGATATTGATGAATAAAAATATGATAAAGAGCTTCCATTGATTATGTTCTGTTAACATTGTTTATCTATCATGTATTTATGCTTTTATCTACATTGCACATTCATGCACAATTTTTCATTCATTCTTAAAGCACAATTTCGAATCGTTTTAGAATTTCGCTTTTTCATAATATTGTACGTAACGTAGTCAATTTTTCATAATCAGAAAATAAACAATCAAGCAAATCTCAGACAGAATTTTTCCAACATTTACTCACCAAATTTGGTAGTGTAAACACGTCCACCAATGCGATCCTCTGCCTCCAGAATTGTTACGTTTCTAAAACCATTCTCCATTAGCTTTGACGCTGCTGCGATTCCCGATGGACCAGCACCAATGATAATAATCCTTGGATCCCTAGGAGTGTCGTTAATTTCCTCGGCATATGACACAAGAATATTAACAATGGCCAAGCAAACGAACAATATTGGTGTCCATCTATTCTTTTCCATCGTTCTGATATGTAAATAATCCAGTACTCTAGCAAATATTTATACGTTGCATCTGAAATGGCATAACAATAATTCTGTTAAATTACATAATTCTCCTCTTTGGTGAATGACATTCATTTATACGTTGTTATTTCACACTTTAAATGGTATGTATGAAAATTGATTTCCGAAATTCGTCACGGACACTTACAGAAAAGAACTTTTAACACAAAATGAGTCGCATTTATGCGAGACTAGTCCATGAACACAAAAAATTAAAAATGGTTTGCAATGATAAAAGTACGAATCCCGTGGACTTATGATACGCTCACAATAAGTTCACTTGGTGTTTGATTGTATCGAGTCCTACAATCCGGAATTCTCACCGTTTATATACTCAACTGCATATTTGCGGCGCGTACTAATCGTCTAAATGTGAAATAGTTATACGTCTGATTGGTCAATAAGCTTATCGAGGAAGGTCATCCTTTTTCATCTTAGTTGCATGATCTACAGCCTAGGAAAGATGCAATGTTATTTTTACAGAAGGAAATCATTATCATTATTATTTTGTGGCGAGTAAGAGTGAAAAAAGCCCATCAATGTATCAATCGGTATCCCCATTTTCCTGCATTTTCAGGACAAATCTATTACATTTCAAATATTTTTTTAATTTTTATGGCAGTATTGATATAATGGGTATGATATTATTTCTTGTACACGATTAAAGTGAAAGAAATTTAAGATATTTTATGATTACGTAAGTACAAATAGAATGTAATGTTTTTATTTCTTCAATCTCATCTTACATCTGCCCAAATATGCAAATATGAATATCTCTTTACAATTTTAAACAACTATTTAAAAAATAAACTGAATAATTTAAAAACACTTTGCAAAGATTAATATTATCTGAACATCACATATAATTCTCAAATCATTTTAGTTTTTTGTTTTGAAATCTCAATTTTGTAGAAGTTTTAATAATGCTTTCTTTATATTTTTTCATCATAACAAATGATTGTAAATTGGAAAAAGTCATAATTTGTATTACAACATGGTGCATGAAAAAACAAATTCAAAACATATTATATCATTTTTCAAAATGATGGAAAATATAATTTTGATAATTATGTAATTGTGAAAACAATATTTCGTATGTTTCGAAGCACACATATTAATACTGTAAAAAAACCTTTCGATCAAAAGATTGGATCTTATAAGTTGGGTGTAAATATAATCAATCTAAATGACCAGCTCTACGTATAGTTTTTTTTATTAAGCTTTTAAGATAACATAAAATATATAAATTAATCAATTACTTAATCATATTTTATTAATTAAAAAAAATTATGCGTTGATCACAGAGATACCATCGTAACTTTCGTGCCATAATCAGTCTACGATTTTTTATAGCGATTTATTAATCGGTCTGCTGCATTCCATCCAGCACCAATGGCTCCGTCGACTGTGGAAAATCGATGTGGCGAAGTTGCTTCACCAGCGAACAAAATTTTCTGAAAAAAAAACGTCGTAATTGTTATAAAAATTTAAATCAATACTAGATCAATTTTTATTTAAAATCGAATGCATATGTGGGTCACCAATGTTTCTTCCGATACAGGTTTCTCCAAAGTCTCCGAAGTTACGTGCCGTTTTTGAGATTCTAAGCTTCGATAACTGTAGGTTCCCCTGAAATGTGGATTACTGTTCCATCGAGTCCTCAACATGGCAACTGGTTCGGTAACGTTGTACGATTTATCTAAAAATCTATGAAGGTTTTCAACTACGTATTTTAATACTTTGTCTTCAGATTGTGCTTCCATAGCCTTAGAATAATTGCCGAGGTTCCATAATGTCAGTAAATTTGGTTTATGCTCTACAGTTAGCGCACCTATATTTCCTACCAACCAATTTCTTTCGGGCTAGGAAAAAATTAGTTATACCAATTATTCTCTTCAAACGATTTAAGGTATTCCAAGCTTCAGACTAGACAAGCGAGAGTTTTACTACTTAATAATTAAACAAACAATAAAACTTTCACCTTAGCATATCCTAAATAAATATAACTATGACAAGATTAACGAATTATGACTTTAAAATAGTTTAGTATTTTTAACAGTGTATATAGTTTTAGTTATCACAGTTACAATAGAAGATTATGATATTGCACGTAGTAGCCATATATAGATATACAATAACATTCGATCACGTAAACACAACTCTTTTATTTAATTTTTTTTTATAAATGATCGTTAGCGCATACACTTTTCAAACGAATATCTTCCCTGGACTTTTGCGACTCCAGCTAGCTTTTTATATTCACGTTATCTAATCGCGATGAGAGAGAAAAATCTTTCCGAAATTCTTTCATAACCTCATAAGAATTAAAGCAAGGATGCGAACTGGAGTCGCAAAATAGTCAATCATTGGTATAAATCAATCATTGGTATATTTTCAGAATTGACGTTCACCCTCACAAATTGTTATTGAATCTAAGTTTAGTGTACTTTAAGTTTGAAATTAATTTATTGTTCTATATAATATTTTGTTTGATGCTTGGAAAACCTTCATAAAGAAATTTATGAAAAGTTTTTATTCAGAACCTAATTTCTTTCCTTAAGTGAAAAACTTACATCAATTTCAATTGCTTTTCTGTCTTCGTCTTTCCACAGAAAACTGAAACGCCGGATTTTTGCATCGCCAAGGTCCCAGAAAGGTTTATCAAAGGCCAAATAGATTTTGGCGACAGAACCAAATCCAAGGCCCTAAATATAATTCATCTCTTAGCATATAATTTCATATAGATATAAAAGAAATGTAGTATTAATTTCCGCGTACCTCAATAACCGAAACTTTTTCTTCCGGCAGCCGGGGAATGAATAGGGACTTATGTTTTTCCTTCAAAACTCCCAAAGAAACGGTGACTATAACGTGATCAGCTTTATACAACTGCCCATTCGCTGTAGTTATCAGGATTGGCAATTCTTTGTTATTGCTTGAATAATCAATTGATACCACTTCAGTATTCAATATCGTATTGTTTAGAACCGGAAGTTCGTTTTCAGGATTAGGATAACGTTTCTAGAAATAATAGTTTATATTGTATTTTTCGCAATTATGTAGTTCTTTAATGATTTTTTATGCAAAATGATTGTAAAGTCCCTTAACAACTTAAAAAACTATCAAATCCTTACCATTAAAATATCTAATATTGTCGAGTATCCACGTTCTTTCCAATTAGTTAATAAATTTCCTGGAAAATCATGATATTGTTCGGAGGCCAACGGGGAAATGTCAAACCAAGTCATCGCAGATTCCGAAGTTAACTGGGCTAACTCCATATTATGCAAATACATATTCCTATTTTTCAATATATCTGGCTCATCTTTGAACTCCAAATCAAACCTAATTTTAAAATTAATAATAACAAAACCGCTTGTAATATGTAACTTTGTTCTGAAAATGAGACCTAACAATAAATGTTCTACTTACTTTTCTACAACATAATCACCCAATGACTCATATTTTGTGTCATTAAATACTACAGAAGAAATATGCACGTCGGAAAATTCTTCTAACTTCTTAGTCAGCTCTGAGCTCAAGGGATTCCCCTTAGAATCATGGAATTCTTCCACAACTCCATAATTTGGTTTATCCGAACCATCGAGTAAATCAAGCGGTTTGGCTAACTTGTAAGCATTATTCTCAGCTTCACCGTGAACCCATTGACCACCAAGATCCACAGCATATTGACCTACAAACAATTATTATAGAAATGGAGAATCTGTCGAAAATATTCGTAATGGAAGCTATCATACGTAACTACGTGTGTGCAAATTTTGGGCGGGGTGGGGGACTTGAAAAATAAATTTTGAGAAAAATATTGAGAGATTCAATAATTTAGTATGGATTGTTATGGATTGTTTCTAGATGCATTATTTTAATTTTCCTTACATGTAAAAAACTACAGATGCGCATTTAAGGATGCAAAGAAAATAATATGTAAAAAAAACTATACGTTAAGAACTATTTAAAAAAGTCATTAAATAATACAAGATATTGATGAATAGAAATATGATAAAGAGCTTACATTGATTATTTTCAGTTAATATTTATTATCTATCATGTCTTTTTGCTTTTATCTTCATTGCACATTCCTACCTAATTTATCATGCATTCTTAAACATTTCGTGCATTTTCGAATCAGAATTTCGCTTTATCATAATATTGCCAATAAATGCGTCTATTTTTCGTAATTAAAAATTAAACAATCAAGCAAAACTCTGATAGAATTTTTCCAACATTTACTCACCAAATTTGGTAGTGTAAACACGTCCACCAATACGATCCTCTGCCTCCAAAATTGTTACGTTTTTAAAACCATTCTCCATTAGCTTTGACGCCGCTGCGATTCCCGATGGACCAGCACCGATGATAATAATCCTTGGTTCCGTAGGAGTGTCATTAATTTCCTCAGCATATGAACCAAGAATATTAAAAATGGCCAAGCAAACGAAAAATATTGTCCATCTACTCTTTTCCATGGTTCTGATATGTAAATAATCTAGTACTCTAGCAAATATTTATACGTTGCATCTTGCGAATGACATTCTTGATATTTTTAGCGTGATTTGCAACATCTGAACTCTGATCAAATTAAAAAAACGACTATCCAAAACAATGACAAATTATTTGTGAAATATTACGTATGAATTAGTAAATTAAGTTAGCAAACAAATAATCAACAAGAGTAGATCAGAGAGTCGTAGGCTACCTCACGTTTCCTTATTCACCTTTTATACTGTGCATCTACTTTACGAAATTCGTTACGTGGACTTACAGAAAAGGGCTTTTAACACAAAATGAGCCGCATTTATGCGAAATAATCCATGAACACAAACAATTAAAAATGGTTTTCAATGACGAATCCCGTGAACTTATAATACGTTCACACTAACTTCCCTACAGTCTGGAATTACCATCATTTATATACTTAACTACATAATGCCAGTATGTATTAGTCGTCTAAATGTAAAATAGTTGTACACGCGATTGGTCAAAAGCTTATCGAAAGCCGAGAGCCTCTTTAATCTTAGTTGGATGATCTGCAAACTAAGAAAAATGCAATGTTATTTTTATAGAGGAAATCGCGATTATTATTATGTATGTATTAAGAATGCGAATAAGTACAACGCGGCATCGATAAATCTATTTCATTTATTTTCTTTCACTTGGCTGCGTTGATGTAGTTTCTATTCTGCTTTTTCTGTTGATCATTTTTTATATTTTATTTTTGATAAGCATACGTTGACGTATGCAGCATTCAAAATGGAATTAGAAATCCAATTAAAAGTGTAAAAATTAAAGATAATTTACCATTATGTATAAAAATTTATGCAGACCATAGCATATAATATTTTTATTTCTTTGAGAACTATGTATATGTAAGGAAAAAAAAGGTTTTGTAAGTATAATCGGTTTCGTGAGAGAAGATAATATTTACTCGATAGCAAATAGATAATTGTTCATGTGGTGAAACGAAAGTTTTGATGCTATACCGAAATTTTTCAATAATAAAATATTCGATCTTATAAGTAAGGTGTAATATGTGCGATTGTAAAATTGAACTAATTATAATGATGAAAGTAAAGCATTTTTTTATATAAAATTATTCAAATTATCTAATTTTTGGGATTATTTGAGCATGAAATTCAAGATATCCTTTATTTGTTATAATTCGTTACTCTTTAATGTCACAACTTTGATTTAATTCAAATCGTGAGGAATCACGTAAAAACTATCTTATTATTATTATTCTTTTTCGTTAAAAAAATCGGCGGTGACAATGTCATCACTATAAATAAAATGTACAGACATTTACATAAATATTTTTACGGTAACGTAAAATTTGCATCACATAATAATACTCCATCGTGGACAGAGAAAAGTTTATTCCTTATCCACATTATTTATTCGGAAATCGGCAATAGCTTTTTATAATGATCCAATAGTCTATTGGCTGCTTTCCACCCGGACGCAATAGCTCCATCAACCGTCGCATATTTATCCTTGATCGTTGCTTCGCCAGCGAATAAAATTGTCTTAACAGAACAAGATATCGATTAATCTATATAAATATCGAATCTTAGGTAATCGCGAAAATTTACCGTCTACCTACCAAATTCTGTGGAAACAGAGGCTTTTCTATCATGTCGGAGTAGACCTTTATTTTTTGCGTCTCAATGCTTCGATAACTAGTTGTGCCTCGGAAATTCGGATTGGTGTACCAGCGACTTCTCAGCATTGCATTTGGCGACGTGATGGTATACTTTTTATCTAGAAATCGATGGAGAGTTTCTACCGTGTGATTGAGAATTTTCTCTTCGTTAAGTAGTTCCATTGATTTTGCATATTTTCCCGCTACCCACAGCTCCAGTAAATTAGGCTTGTGCTGAACACTCGTTGCTTTAGTCATTCCTAAGATCCACATTTTCTCCGGCTGTCAAATTATTACGGTATTCAGTATACAAGGAAATATAATGAATGAATGAATTGATTTTTCAATAACGAGTATATTTTCACCTTCATTAGAATATTAATCAATTGCGAGTTAAGTATACACACTCACTATAAAAGCAAACTTACATCAGTTTCGATTAGCTCCCTGTCTGCGTCATTCCACAGAAAATTAAACTGTGCAACTTTCCTATCCCCGAGCTCCCAAAACGGTTTGTCAAACAATAAATAAATTTTCGCAATGTTACCGAAACCTAAACTCTGAAAGAAGAAACACAATTTTAAGGTGTTAAACTCGACACAGTTCCAAGGGTTCATCGTTAGATTCACCAAGATACCTCGATGGTTTTAACTTTGAAATCCGGCAGTGGCGGAATGAACAGGGACATGTGTTTAGCCTTCAAAACTCCTAGCGAAACGGTAACTATCACATGGTCAGCTTTGTACAATTGTCCCTTGGTCGTTGTGATCAAGACTGGTGGTCCCTCGACATCTTGCAAATAATCTATCGACATCACTTCGGTATTCAATATCGTGTTTTTCATTACCGGGAGTTCTTTCTCGGCATCCGGATAACGTTTCTATACAAAGCAAAATAGTACCATTTTAATGTACACGCTCAATCGTTACAGTTGGAAACGGTATACACGATATTCGCACCATTAATATATCGAGAATCGTCGAGTAGCCTCGATTTTTCCAATGGCTCATTTCATCGCCCAGGAATTTCCTGTGCTGGTTACCGCTCGAGGCAGAAATATCTCGCCAACTCTCGGCATATTCCAAACTCACTATAGACATTTCTAAATAATGCAATAATTTTTTCTTTTGCTTCATTATTTCAGAGATATTTTTGAACTGTTCGTCGAACCTAAATTGCAAAAGAATTGATGAAAAATGTCAGTCCTGCGAGAATTTATATTATATATAGGTATTCTAAC
Source organism: Megastigmus dorsalis (assembly GCA_900490025.1). Classification (NCBI taxonomy): domain Eukaryota; kingdom Metazoa; phylum Arthropoda; class Insecta; order Hymenoptera; family Megastigmidae; genus Megastigmus; species Megastigmus dorsalis. The sequence continues at coordinate 10,440 of UELU01142566.1, forward strand.
AGTAATACTAACAGTTTTTCCACATATTCACCGAGCGATTGGTTAGCAGTGATATTGTCGAACTTGGAGTTGCGAACTTTATTGGAATAGAACTCTGTGATGTTTTTCGTCAGAGTTTCCTCGACGGTATTTCCTCGAGAATCTAAATATTCCCGGTTGGCCCTGCTATTAGTTTGCTCCGATTTATCGAGTACACCGAGGTCTTTGACCAGCTTGTACGCTACGTTTCCTTCCCCTCCGTATACCCACTGGGCGCCAAGTTCCACAGTATAATCGCCTGCGCGTACGCGTTATATTCAATGAGACATAATCTTAAATTTTCCATACATTGATCAATCTTATAATTCAATTATAGGGTGGCCGTGGCTATTACTACGAATGCACCAAAATACTGCGGCCCTATAAACCAATGTTGATACGCAGTAATGGAAACAAGTCCGCGGTAATATCGACAAGATCGCATACATGCTTTCAAGATCGATTTATTAATTTATTCCTCACTGTTTCGGGATACAATTGCATTCTAATCAGTAATAAATATTATATATAAGTTTTCTTGTGCATGCAAAAAGAATTTTCATTATATTTGTTTACGATATATACATAAGGAGTTTATTCAAGTCTGAACCTCTACTTCTAATTCGCAGTAATTGGCACATTCACCCTAGCTTTTATAATTACGTTAATTTTATAAGATGCGCCTTGAACCATGCACGAAGTTTGGTATTATATATTTTTAACTAAAATATTCATGATTGAATTTTCACGCGATTCGCTCACCCAATTTTGTAGTATTGATACGACCGCCGATTCTGTTCTCCGCCTCCAAAATCGTTACATTTTTAAAGCCGTTCTGAAAAAGCTTCGAGGCAGCTGCGATTCCCGACACTCCAGCACCTATAATCACAATCCTCGGATTCCTCGGGTACCTCGGATTCCTCGCCGTCTCATTATCCTCGCAGACGCCAATTCGAAAATTAGCAAAAATCACCAGGCTAAGGAGAACGACAGTTTTCAAAATTCTTGCACGCTCTCCCATAGTATCTCGTGAAAAAAAAATGGACTTGATATCTGCGAGTCTCTCTTCTTCATGCGTTTATCGCGCAAACGCTCTGACGGAATTTCTTTTGTTTAGCTTACTATATCCTGAACGAACGAATCATATTCTGTAAAGACATCGGAATATCAATGTATATTATAAAAAAGTAGGACATATCTTTAAAATATCAAGAAATAATCGCATTATATTCATTGAAAATACTTATGATAGATTTAAATGATCTGCAAAATATGTAATAATTAATGGATAAAATACTCGAATGCAATGAATATGAAAGAAAAAAGTCTCATTTTCACTAGTCTCGTTGTACGTGGATGTATCTACTTCACATACTTAAGTGTGAAGTGTCTCGACAAGAATTATTCAATCAAAGATGCGTCAACGGATTCTTATCAACTCTGTCACGCGCCAAAATAAGTAATAAATAAAAATAATTGCTACTGTGTAGCTCCGGAAATGCAAAACATCTACTTTTGATTAATGATATTTATGGAACAAAAAAAAACATTTTACCACTTTCCCCACGCGTACAGTAACCCAATTCAAATCGCATTCCAGTCACAAAGTCATATTACAATTATAACGATGCTTTTAGAGAGGTCAAATGAAAAAACAACTATACGAGCGGTACAGGAGGGGCTTTTTTCCCACTTACGTCAATCAGAGAATTACCTGGGATTTCGAGGCTGCACAATCGCGTACTTCCCCAGCACAGCAGCAATCACAGCCTATCGAGATGTCCAAGTTGTATGCGAGATAGTCAATGTGCCTTAGGCGTGCCCTCGCTAAGAGCCAGCGGCGATGTGGCAAACGCCGGTGACACCCGTCCAGGTCTTCTAAAGCGCGAACCCGTCGACAGCCGAGACAACCGGTATTCGTTAGTAAATACCGGTGGCTCATGATGGCTTATACCTTTAGCTCGTCTCTAAGGCGATACACTAGGGGCCACGCAGGGCCGGGATAATCGTCTCTCGTTTAAACTGCAGCGGCTCGCATGTCAACCATGTGCAGCACGCCGTCTAAATCTAGGTATATGTACTTGACCGCGAGCGATTGGATTAGGAATAGCAGATCTAAAGGTCGCATTCATTTGAAATCGCCTGGTTTCGATGTGATTGACCTTTCGTGTCAGAAGAATTGCAATTTTTTCCAATGCCAGCGGATCGTTCATTTGAGTAGTACATTTGACAAGATGCTTTCCAGTGATCCGCGTATTTTTTAATAAAAAGGTCAAATTTAATTTCACGATAAAGAGCAATGTTGATGGTCAATTATAAAAATAACTTACCTATATTCGTTATTTCTGATTATATAATAAATTACATGGGCATGCTTCGATTGAAAAAATTTATCACAAGTTATTTCATATATCGTTTATTCGTGAAATAATAATTATTTACAATAGGATTCGTCGCGTTTTTGAAACGCTGAGTAAAAAAAAGGAAAGTATAAGACCAAAATGTCAAAACTTTGCCATAAAATATAAAATCAGTCTTTTAAAGATATCTGTGAAAAACATAGCTGCTAAATAAAAGTTTCGGTGAGATAGCAAAACAATGTCTAGACTGTTGGAATACCATAATTGAGGAATACACTCGCGCTAAAAAACGCACACTGTAAAAGCTCATTAAAATTAAGTAGAAACGCATACTGTACAATTCCATAGTAATTTTTCTATTACATATAATTGTATAACGCTGATTAAGTATATTTACAAATACACAACAGTTTAAGGCTGTTCAACTGTAATACAAGTGCGCATTATACAATTCACGTAGCACAATGTGAAAATTTTTCTTATTAAAAATTGTATATCGCTTACTAAATTTCAAATATATAAACATTATTCGCAGTGAGTAAAAATTGGCTATGGCAGATTATTTATCTTATAAAATTATGTTACTAAAGTGATTTTAAAATTCATTTTTTGCATTCTGTGTGCAAGCAAGTACAAAATGGTTTTTTTATACTCGCATATTTTATGAATAGGCTGAAAGTTTATAGATTTTTTAAAAAAGAATATGCATTACTTAAGATAAAAGAAGTATAAAATTTAAATAAATAGAGATCAAATCATACCATCATGGCACGATTTTTTTATCTGCAAGTTATAATACATCTCGATTAAAATGTGAAATTTTTAATCGTGCTAAGTAATTTTCTAAGTTTAATATTTCCTTAAATGATAAAATTCACATCATCGCGCATATTTTTATCTCGGACACACGGATGATAAAATTGTTGGGCAAGAACATGACCTTCACTTAATTATTAATACGGAAGTTGTTGAACAGTCTTAGAAAATTCTATAATCGTAGCTCACTTGCAGATATCTAGAATGAAAGCTAATAGACTTTAAGCATTCAGAATGACGTTTAGTCAATTTGACATTTATGAAGCATAACACGATTCGACCTCCCAATAAGAATCCCTCCTTATAGTATGCTTTTGTCAACAATCTCAATGATGCTCACTTATAACCGAGTACGAGTATTTTCTAGTCTTTTTTATTAATCTTTTAATATTGAAGACGGTCCAAATTTTTTTTTTAAAATAGTATAAATATAACTGCAAACATTAATTTTTAAAATTCAAGTATATAATAAAATCAATTCATACAAAAGCTAAAAATTGAAATGTTGTATTCTAATTGAGTATTATCAATTGATGTGTGCTTATATATCTATCGAGATTTAAAACAACTCCTATATCCATAAAAAATATCTAAAACTTTTATGATTAAAAGTTAAAATTATTTTTACAAATTTTTGAAAATACTATGCTCCAGAAGGAACCTGATTAAGAGATCGTGTTACATTTGCAGCAAGCTACATTTTGAAAAACTTATCTTCTTGGCACGATTTAGGAAGAAAATGTAGTGCGAAGTATACACCTTATACAGGGATGGACAAATCTAATTAATTTAAAAAAATTAACTAAGCTAAATTAATTTTAAAATGCAAAAGCTCTGTACGTTATTTAAGTTATCTTTCACCATCTACTTCTTAAGATACATGACATAAATATTACACTTAAAATAATACACATTAAATATCTAACAATTAGATATGCCAACCCCTGATTTTAGTTAATCTAGAACTATAGACAAAATTTTTTAAACTCCTGATTCCAAATAGCTAAATTATTTTATAATATCATGTTCATTTTTAATATACAGAACATTTTTAACGTAATTTTACTTACATAACTCCGTAACAAAAATAATTTTGAAAATACAATAAATAAAAAAATTCATAAATTTGAATATAGTTCCACGTTTATACTTTTAATTTATTTACGGAACATACCTCTATTGCCATGTTTTCGTTAACTAATTTACAGTTTACTACTGTAATCAGGCCGCTTATATCAGGAATTAAATAGTTGTTTTTTCAGTTTAGTTAACCCGCATGGATTCTAGATTTTTAATAAATTATCGGACTTTACCGAACTGTCTGACAGTTATAAACGTATACATTATTATCAAGACTAGTTTTGAGAGTATCGTAATTTATTTCAGCCACTGAATTGTCATCAAATATACATTAATTTGCAAAAGTCTCTGTAAAATAAAATAAAATTTAAATAAGTCAAAAATCTATCAAAATTATTTGTTGAATCAATATAGAGTACAAGAAATGTATGTATATTGATGATTAAAGTGTACGTTAATAGATAAAGTATTGACTTAAAATATGGTTTAAATCGTATAAATTAAATATTACGATCGTAAAATGTGTAAAACATGAGTTTTCCATAAAGTATAAATAGTTTCAGTGCTTAAAGAAAATCTCTCGCCACTAGTCCAATGGTCTCTCAAACACTTGTCTCCTTTTTAACATTTCTCATTTCAGGTTGCATCGACTCGTCGTCATCTTCATCACTCCCCAAACGACCTACAGTACCGTCATCCCTCACCTCTCGGCTACATTCTTTACCATTAGTATGGTGCTGTTTATGATGATAATGGTGGTGATGATGGTGATGATAATGGTTGTCTCTTTCTTCTCTCTGCCCAAAATCATAAAGCTGCAAAGCCTCACCCACGAGTGTCTCGCCATCTTCAACGAGCGGTATTACCGCATTTGCTACATTATCATCTTCCTCCTCTTCTTCTTCCGAGGTAACCTTCGTTTCGGAAGTGGCAGGTGCTATCGCAGCAGTCGGAAAAGGCAAAAGTTCTTGTTGTCGCCTTTGGGTATCGGTGCCATTGTTACTGGATCCAAAAAGAATCCTATCGAAATCGTCAGCTGCTCGCGAGCTTTCCAAACTTGTGGCGTCATTCAGCGAGCTTCGATAGCTACTTTTGTTACGCGAAGAGGCCATCGAGCGATCCGCCAGAGGTAGTGAGCTTAAACTACCTGAATGGTGGTTGCACATGTCATAGGATCTGGTAATAAAAATATAGTCTCATTCCTTTATAGAAAAATTTGATTGTCCAAATACTGTACGCAGCTAGATAAAGCTTTATTCCATCGTTTTTATGTTACCATGATTTAACTAATACGATATCGATACATACCTATACCTAGCGATTCTTTGATCCCTCTCTATCGAAGCGGTTTCATCGACACTTGATCTCCGACCGGTGATGCCATCCGTCGACCTGGATAATGCCATCTCACTGATATCCGAGAGATTGTGCTCGCTTCTTTCGCTGGCTATTTGCGTCATGGATTCCATTTCCGAGCTACACTCGAGGCTGCACTGTTGCGAGACGTTTCGCATCTGCTTCTCCTCTTCGACCTTTGATTCAGTTGTGTCCGATTCGTAAGGACTTGTACACGTTGCATGGCTCATCATTGGATGATACTTGCGTCGACTTGCAACTACAATAGATGTTCGAGAAATAAAATTACCATAATTACTTTATAAGATTATACTTATGGAAATAGAAAATACGAACCATTCGGAGTCATCAGAGGCTCGTTATTAATTTTCCTAGTATTTTTTCCAAGATTTTCCTGTCCGATGACATACCTCAGCGCCAAATTTCTATCTTCCGATACACTGCCACCGCTATCCGATAATATGTTAACGTTCTTCACGTCGTTAACCGGATTCATCTCCACGTGAATATTCGTGTTATTAACCTTTGCGCTGCTCCCCAATATACTCCTCTCGATGTCGTTATCCAACTTGACCGGTCTTCTAGGTATACTGACACAGCTGCCATTGTCACTAGTTGCTCCACCATCTCCCTGTTTTCGTGGACCAAGATTACTGTTCTTAGTCATGTTACGTCGCTGCTTTTTGAAGAATTTACGGGCTACACCGCTCTGATGGGGATTGTAGAACATCTCCACGGAAGCTGGTGCGGATTCCGTGTTGAAAGTCGTGACAGAGTTATTGGAGCGATATTGTTGTCGGTGGAGCATTATGAGATTGGCGTTAGCTACGAGATTCGGCTTGACGTGACAGCGAGTCGCATCATTCGCTGTGAGCTTGGATGTATTGCAGCTGCTCTGAGATTTGTGCGTATGCCGAGATGAACCCAGAGAATTGGTATCTGACGTTACCTGCGTCGCTTGCGAGTTTGATAGTGGCGGAGCTGAAAAATAACAACAGGCATAGCATTTTAATGCATTTTAATAATAAAGATTGTACACGAGCCCCAATCGCACTATCTTTTGACTTTTCGTTAGAGTGATATCAATTTTATAAACAAAAGAGTCTCACCGGTAAGCGGTACAAGCGGTTGCGTTGGAATTGCTGGATTAGCATCGGATACGTTTCTTGTTCGGCAGCACCTGTTCTTCTTTTGCTTTAGCCAGCATCTCATCCTGAGCCACTGAGCTCTGACATCGCTCCGCGCTATCCCGTAGAACAGCAATACAAACATACCAAGTGAGCTCGCAGAAATCGCGTACAAGACTGCAAACATTGTCTCCTTGTATGGAATGTACATATTTAGTAGATTTGCGGTAGTCATTGCGGCACACAGCCACGCTATCAGATAAAGAATCATCACGACAATGAGTCCCTTCAACTGAGTCATCTGCAACAAAAGCAATAAAGTAACAATGAATACATTAGCTAGGTACTCGTTTCAATTCTCATCATTCGCTACATGTATATTCTTACCTGTGAGTGTTCCTGATCCTCTACCTCGGATGATACGGTCTGGGAGCTATGCAGACTAACCCTATCAGATCCCGGATTAGGATTGGGCTCCAGTAGCTCGAGATCGACATTCTCGGTTGCTTGAGTGCCTTCGGATAACTGACCATTCAAATCCACACTTCTGATGGTACAGCGTATGAGCATGTGCAGGATTGTCAGATAAACGAGGAGTATGGCAGCCGGGACGAAGAGAGCAGCGAGAGACGGTGTCGAGGTGAGAAAGCAATGAGAGTAGCCTGCGTACTCGCGCAAATTTATAGCCCCGGAGATGCCACAGATAATTAAAGCTATACCCCAGCCAACGAGGTAGAGACCGAGGAGGGGCTTCCGTATTGGCTGTTCTCGCAGTTCATCATCGTCTGTTATCGGATCCATTGTTGATTTCGAAAGCCGTTTATACATATTGCTGTGGACACATAAATATTTACTATGAAATGTTATGCCGTTAATTTACAAAAATTTTATACTGTGCTCACAATAATTAGGTACTGCACTGCAGTAACTAGATGAGCAATAAGAATTCTTGCGAGACCAATCAGTTTCTGCAGTGCAGTCCCCCTCAAATTAAAGTGCTTCATACATGATTGTAATTAATATATAATTAATATTGAAGATATACCTTGCTGATACAGTCATCCAAAATAGACAGCAAAGTGAAAGATAATGTAAGCTAATTCCAACTCCTTGGCAAATATCTACATTTTCAGTCTGCTGTATACCGGAGCTATATAGAAAACAGAGGAGCGCAATAGCTACCCAAGTATTAATAACGCAATGTTTCGCTTTTTTTGGCATTGCTATGGAAGCATAGCAGCAGACATATGTTACTGTAGTACAAATCAGGCACACCACTAATATGAAACTTCCCACGTATATTGCAGGATTAGAGTATTTAAATTTGGCACCTGCAAAGCTGTTGGCAAAGGAAAAATATTTTAACAGTTCACTAAATTTAGTACTTGTAAGGTACGAAGAATAAGTAATATTGAAGCTATTGTTCCTTGCTGATTTCGTTAAAGGTGTGGAGAATTCAATTTATCGTCAAAGAACAAATATATTAGTTCTGCAACTTTTATTAAATTTTATTGCGACGTTTCGATGGCCTAGTGTGCATATACCATCCCATAAATATGTTATGCTTGTCGCGAGACTCGGGAAATTTTAAAAAAGTGATGTGAGAGTTAAGGGATTTTTTCTTCATATAAAAAATATTCACTATGTTCAAAATAATTTACAACGTGTAAAAAAACTATGTATTAGAGTTTTTTTGCCTGATGAGGATGGTATATGTATACTAGGCCATAGGAACATCGCAACAAGATTTAATAAAAGTTACAGTACTAATATATTTGTTCTTTGACGATCAATTGAGTCCTCCACACCTTTTACGAAGAATAATGTTCTTTTTTTAAAAAAGTACATTTCATTTACCTTCTGCCATCTTTATCAAGAAAAGATTTGTCTTGCAATAGTCCATAATAACCCAGTCTGTCACAGTGGAAAATGATTAAATTATTATGAAAGTTGGATAAATGACAACCATCACTTGTCCAGCCTCCAGTCTTATTATTTAAAGATGAATCCCATACTACTGGTACAGGTTTACTTGCAGTATAATGAATCAAAGGTGCTTTCAGCATGACGTACACAGGATCAGTAAGATTTTGGACAGCTGTTCCCACTAAAACATTTACAATAGCTTAATAAATTAATTAATTTTGTTAAACTATTATAGAGGCTAAGCATACACTTACTTAATTTGCTACCAGCTATACTTGATGTAACATCTGTATTGTCTTCATCATTAATCTTAGGAAACAGTTTATTATCTGTGTACATAGATACCATAAGTTGATGAGATATTGCACTACTTTTGACGCTTTTAAAAAGTGAGGCAGGCAATTGTATAGAAGCCTCAATCATTGTTTCTCCATTATTCGTGTTAACAATCGCCGTTTTATTACTCATGGAACAATGAAGTAGTTTTACATATGAATTCTCTGAATTGCTATACCAAGTACATGTTAGGCCAGCAAAATTGTCAGCCTTCACACGATACTCCTCTAAAGCCATGTTTTTTTTATGTAACTGTATAAGTTGGCTGGATGGTGTAACCTCAACAATGAGTTCAATGGTTTTTATTAATCTTGTGCAGGCTCCATAGTTAATCTCTGCAGCTTTTAACATTGATTTAGGTAAGTTTAAAAGTACATTCACTACATCGATGAGCATACTGCCGAGCTCTTTCTCTTCGACTAAGTAGCTAGCGTAATTCTCAAGAATTTGAGTGACAAAGTTAACTTCGACTGGATCAGTTAACGAAGCCCCTTCACCAGTAATATTTTTTAATTTTTTAATCGTTTCCAACAAAGAGCCTTTTGGAAGAGATAATTTAGTTAGAGATATATTTACTATAGAAAATTGTTCAAGTATCTTCGTTGTAGCAGATATATATGGGCAGTAATCTGTATTCAAGTTTTCCCATTGACCGGTATTGTTACATTCATATGAAGCTCGTGGAGGAAGTTGAATGGAACCAACAGGAAGACCACTGCCTTCACAAGGCAATTCTACTTTCCATCCTATTACAGTTCGAGGCCATGCATAAATTCCTTTGTTGCTTCTTGTTACTAAAATTTCAGTTATAATTAGTTTAATTAAAGTAGTATGTTTGGCAAAATGTATATAAATATAAAAAAAATATACCTGCTAAAGGACAATACTGTGTGCGATTAGAAATAACGATAACATTTATAGCCCTTGATATATTTCCATAAGCTGACACTAAAAGGCAGTTCCATTGTCCATTGTGCTCTTCTTTCACTGGATCAATATTGAGAGAACTGGCAACAATACCACTATCATCAAGATATTTATTTTCAATTTTAACATTTGTGAAGCTATTTTGTGGATTATCATATAAATTTAAGTCTAAAATATCGGCAGTAATATTTGAATTCCATAACCAGTTCAGTCTAGCATATCTATCATTTGTAATACTGGGTGCACGGCACTTAAGAGTTATAGTGTCACCAGCAAAAACAACTTGATTTTGATCGGGCACTATTTCAATAGCTGGTGTTGACCATTTACATTCAAATTCTTTGAAAACTCTTAATTTCTTAACTAATTTTCCTTTCAAATTTGAAGGCAGGTCACATTCTGGTGGTGGGCTAAAAAATTCAATTACATTCAATATAACTTTAAATTCTTACAAATATAAATACTTTTTTTTCTTGATTAGTTATGATTAATTATCGAAAAGAAAAATTAAATTTCTGAAACTCACTTTAATTTCACAGAATTATTTTGTATCCAATAACTAAACCAAAATAAATTGCAATCACAATTCCATGGATTGGCAGAAACATCCCTAAAAAAATTATGAATAATAAACAAATGTTTGAGCAACATGCATAAATTAAGATAAGCTTATATAGTATAATTATTAAACTTACAGCTGTCTTAAAGCTGGTAGACCATGAAAAGTACCTTCCTTTAAAGTTTCTAATTTATTTCCATTTAATTTCCTATGAATAAATTAAAGAATTTACGTTTTGAACAAAATTAATCTAATCTAAACTGTGCATTTTCTACTAATTTTGTTTGTGTTGTATTATGGTAACATAAAGTATTAATACTTAATCAACTCAAGTAATTTGACAATGAATATAAAATAACAAAAGTATAACTAAAGAACAAAAATACTAATTTGTCAACTAAATTTATATTGAAACTTACAAACGATCTAAAGCCAATAAACCATGAAATACCGTCACCTCTAAAGTACTTATTGCATTATTTGATAAGTTTCTGGAAAAACCAATTGCAAAAAGCAAAGAATACAGCAGAAAAATGCAAAGTATTATTAAATGTATGTAAAGTTTTATTAAAAGAAAAACTATGTTTTGTAGATACTTACAGTCTTTTAAGATTTGGCAACCTTTTAAAGGCATGCGAGTCAATTGATGAAATGAGATTTTTACTCAAGTCTCTAAAAAAATGATTTATTCATAACAAGATTATGCTTTTATATTTTTTGTAATAGAAAACAATTTATGCTGTGTGTAAATTTATTTTTTCAAAACACTGATATAAATTTTTGAGTTTAAAAAAAAAACACTAAACTAATCATAAAAAATTTTGATTTACAAAAACATTTACTATTAACATAAAAATATGAAGTGTTCTTACAGTCGCTCTAAATTTACTAAGCCTTCAAAAACTCCTTCATCAAGTAATGTTATTTTGTTAACGGAAAGATTTAACCGATTCAAGTTAGATAAGTTCTTGAAAGTGTCAACTTTGATGATTGATATATCATTTTTGCTTAAATCCCTTAAAAAATAAAAGAAATTATTATAAAATGTTCTTGAGTAATTTATGTCTAAAAATCTTGAAACATGTAAAATGTGACTTACAAATGGATCATCTGGACACTGACTGGATTAAAATCGATCTCTTTAATGTCTTTTATATCATCTTTGCAAACTACTCTTAGCCATTCTGCTTGTGGTTTAATATGTCTGCAATTACATCTAGATGGACACATAGAATACACAGGCAGGAGGAAGCCTTGTATGAGAATTAAGACTGACAGTATCCTGTACATCTTGCAAAGAAAGAGAGCTATTTAAAAAGAAAATAAAAAATAGGAGAGGCCTTTATACCTGCAAAATAAAGTTTTATTTAATTCTAATGATCAAAAATAATAAGTAAATATTAGTAAAAAGACAATCCGTTTTAAATATTTCATTGTGTTAAAATATATTATTTTAAATTAAAAAAAATTGTACTCAGTTTTTGACAATTTGTCTGCAGAATTAGTTCATTTTTGTACTATTAAAAGCTAATATTTGTTGAGTAAGCAGTAGTAATACTGATAGTTTATTGATTTTTATTATGAAACAACTATTTCTAAATATTCTAAAAACAATATTCATCTAAAACTATAAATAAAGTACGAATTATGGATTGCATCTAAAAACCCGCTTTGAACTTTAAAAATCTAAAACAATGTATAAGAATGACTACTCCATTTTACAACCACGCTTTTGTTTACAAACAATGATGTTTGTTGTGTCTATTACAATCCTTTTTTTACTAAACTCCCTCCTATTACAGAAAATAAACAGTGTATCCGCGGAGCTACAAGTAGCACATTACTGTAGTTACGCATATCAGGTCAATGACTTCGTTTATATACAAGATACATAACATGCATACCTAATCTTCCTGTGTAAATATATTTGATAAACAGCACTTTTCTTTATTTTACTTACGGCCAAGATTAAGGATGCAGCTCTCCCTTTATTATCATTCACATCGTGCCACCAAAAAATGCGCTGCTGCTGCTCTCCAAAGTCAGAATCGAAACCGCCTCGAAAGGAAAAAAACACCGACACCCCGAAATCTATAAATCTCCACCACGTTTATACACACCCGTACTTTTTCGGTTAAAAAATGCACACCGAAACGCTCATTTATCGCAGGCTACATTGCATCGGTGATCATTCCCCTCAAATAAAATCTGCGAGCCGCAACGATAGGATGCCAGATTAAAACATCCTCTCCCTGGAATTTCAAGCGTACCATGTATCTGTGCTGTGTGAATCTATATAGCATTAAAGACTATCTCTGTCCTTTTTCATAACCCTAAAATTATCTTTTATCCTTTTCTTATATGTTGCGCGTCTTCAGAACCATATCTATAGTAAAGTTTTTATATCTTCCATGGCTGGGCCTGGCCTGCGCTGCTGCTGTAGTGCCTGCAAGTGCTGCAAGTAGTGCAAGTAGACACTGTATACATCTGACATCAGGTACACCGTACAGGGTATACGTATAGGCAACGAAGACTACAGTACAGTTAATACAGCGTAGCCAAAAGCGGCTCTCTCAGAGAGGGAAATTTAAAATAATTAAAAAAACGCGAAAACAAGCAGTAAGAAAAAAATATTTTTATGTATTGATTATTTCAAATAAATTAAAAGCAACAAAGTTACTATGCCATAATTAGTTATTTGTAATTATTTATTAGTTTAATAGAATTTTAGTAATCGGGCGGTGCCACTCGCTACCACGTTAAATTTGGGCTTTTTTTTCACTTAAACAGAGTAAAATAGCGTTTAGTAAAATTATAAAATAATTAAACTTTAATTTTAAAGTGAAATAACAATGATTATTTTTTAAAAAGTGATTTATATAAGTGATGGGTAATAGTTGTACAGCCTTTCTGCATTACCCCGTGCGCGGCAGCGCGTTGTTTTTATAGTCGACTCTACACGAGTTCATCTGTTTACGTGTTAACGGTACTATTCACGCGCGGGCTCACGCCGCGTGTTGCCTCATAATGTTTACATTTTGTATTATCCAAATTAGCTTCACAATGTAAATTACCATTATTCTAAATCGGTATTATTATCTTATTTTATCTAATATATATATTTGGAACGAGTTAATATTTAAATTTTCATTGTGTATATTCTTATTGATATGATTTTAAATA
>UELU01142577.1:0-21190 GCA_900490025.1 Megastigmus dorsalis
CGTCACATTTCCAAAGTCCAGATTCATATATTCTACGAAATATTTCAAGAAATTTATCTTTGTAAGGCGATGCTACTTCAAACAAGTACATTCCCTGCGAATCAGCAAATTGAGGGTTTGCAATTTTCATGCATTTCGAATATTCTGCCTTTTCTGATAACATTATAGCCTCTACAGCATGAGTCAAACAAATAGCGTTGTTCATCTTTTGTAAAACTTCTATGCACTCCAAAACGTTATTCATCTTTTTGGTCTTTTTCTTTATATTTTCAATGTGTACATTATTGTTATTGTCAAAAACTTTATTATATTGAACTGTATAGGCGTAAGGTTGCAAATGGGATTCATCAATTTCTTTAAACGTATCAAATTTCACATCCCCATACATTATGGTGGAATTTATTATATCTGAAAACAAAATTGTAGAAAACATTAAAACAAGAGTTGCAATACTAATAAAAAAAATTCTATCTGAAGATTTGCGTGGACGATGAATTATAGATATTCCAAAAAATAAACCCACTATGTCTAATAGTGTCATTTTTTTAGTTATAACTTTCAGAAGTTGCATCACATAAGTTATAAGTGCAACGATTGAAACCAAACAGAACATAGCGATAAGCCTATTGAAAGAACTGTTGATACTGGTGTTAGGGATAATAGGAACAAGTGCTACCCATGATTTTAGTGCATATTCTAAAGGAACGAACACTAAATTCGAAGGTACTCTTGATAGTGGTATAGACAAAGCATTAATAGAATCCTTTTGAAAATTTTCGATTGAATTAGTAATAGCATCCCCAATAGTTGCAGTTCCGTCTTTTCCTAAAATATATATTATGGAAAAGTTCATGAGTTTTGCTGTTATTGTTATTAAAGGATAATATAAGTATTCCATCGTGATATTATTTCCTGTTTTTGAAAGAATACTACTTGGTGGGTAGTGGAAAACCAGTAATTTAAAGGGGTATCCATTGATGTTCCTTAGTTTCCTTGGAAAGATAGCTGTATCTGATAATAATTCTGTTTTTTTAAAATCGGCAAAAAATGGATTGAAATAATACAGAAAAGATTTATCATCGTTCTCCGTATTTTTCAAAATGGAGAAATCTAAAAACTTTTTTGACCATGCATATAAAAGTATGGTTTTAAAATGAGCATTGCACTGATTATCATAATCATTAACTGGTATAAGCAAGCATTTAGGACGAGAGCTATTGGAAGGATATTGCGATATTGAATCTAGTATGTATTTCACACTGTTCAATATATTCTTACAATTGTAATGCAGAATAACATATAATATTTCATGTGAATTATCGTTACAACATTCGGAATTGTTATTGCTAAAATAGGATGCATTTAATTTCATTGACGTCGCTGGAATAACTTGAAGAAGCCCTTTAAAAATGGCGTCTTTATCATTCGTTGGCATCTCATCAATCATTAAAAATTTTATTTGATATAGACTCAGATCATTCTGTAAAAGTTGCTGTTTTAAAACGTTCAACCAATTCAGTTTGAATGGATGTCTTGGATCTGTTGTAATAGCATTTACACTGAGTAGAAAAGTAAAAGTAGCAATAAGCATTTTAAACTTTTTCTTAAATTATAAATAGTTTGTTAATAAATAGCATTAATTCTAAAAATTGCTAAAATAATAAAAAATTTCAAACCCCTTCTGTATTTGCATATTTTTAATAGAAATGCCTTTGTATCTATAATATAGACAAACTATATAGACAATTTTATTAGGTCTTGGACTTTTTTTCAAATTATTTTATGTGGCTGCCACTGGGGTGTTTTATTTAATTAATTGTTATTGTGTTTTATACGAAATATCAAAGAATAATATAACTGTTGCATAAAGAACACTGTTTTCATACTGCACGTTGTTATGTATTACTGTCTGACAATCAATATTATTTAGTTTAAAATTTAACGATATAGCGTAGTGTAGACAAACGCGAAAATCGTTTTTGTAATTTACATTTACTAAACTACTAAAATAGAATATACCTCCATAAATTTTATAGAACTGCTAAATGTTCTTCGAGTTTTTTAAAATTATGAAATATTGATAAATTAGAAAAGCTACCATTGGAAAAGCTAAAGCGATAAGCTTTGACACGTACAGATATCAAAATTCAAAATAATTATGACGTAGTATTCTTCTGTAATAGTAACTAAGATAATACTAATTACCTTCAAATGTTACTCGCAAAGAATTGCTTCCAGCTGTACAATAAGAATGTTTTTAAAATTATGATCCAGAAAAAGGTTATGTTCATTTAGAATAATAATTAAGCAAAAACTGATAAGTACACGACCATAGCTACTATAAATATGTAAAAATGGCGAATTTGAAAATTATAAGCAATTTAATATTACAAGAGAATTTATCTCACACTTTCATATTTGCTGCGTGAAATGAATACATCAGCACAATGAGACAGCAGTCGTCAGTTGAAGTGCACTAAGTATATTATAATGTATTATAATATTACCTGTCTAAGGGTATCCCAGAAAAAAATAGAAGAGAAGAAGAAGAACAATATGAAATAATGAAACTAGAAGAAATTGTGTCCATTTTGTATTTTTGGAATTTTTTTTTGGAGTATGTAACACCGATATTGACGGTGTTACATACAATTTTAAATCCTGAAATTTATATGGATTGAATTTGAATAAAAATTAGCGAATTTTGATGCCATTCTTTTACAGGATATAAAATAATGAACTACGTTTATTCACGTGCTGCATCATTTTATAAAATACCTCTTCCGCGATTGAAAAAATGTGTAATTTTAGGGACGTGTATATATATTGCAACAAAGTACTCTAATACTTCGATTCAAAATTTTAATAAATTAAGAGTAAATTATGACACAGGAACGGATATTTATTGAAATGGTTAGAAAAAGAAGTCATATTATCCTGTTTAAATAGCTATCCCTATTATATATTCCATTACTGTTACGTCACAACGTTGACAAAAAAAATTTAAAACTGAGTAGAAATGAAACGTAAGAAGATCTAGATGTTAATAGACGTTTTTTAAGAACTTTTTTCAACATTATTATGCTATTAGAGTAAATTTTTTGAAGTTACGAATATATTGATCCATGCTATTTACATTTACAAAGCTACTTCAAATTATTAGTACAAATATAGCCTTACACCACTCGGATTCCAATCAGTCGATATTCTGGGATACGAAAGCCAAATGTAGGCGGGGAAAAGAAACGCTCATGTCGCGAGATGCGAGTCACCGACTGTGAACGGTAAACTATAAAAAACATATCTACAGAAACAATGGCAAAAAATATCTACGTTACCCAATACTCCTGGTGGTATAGCTGAGTTTATTTATTCTTTTGTCCGCGACAGGATTCTAAATGCAGAAAAAAACTGTGCGTGTACAGAGAAAAATAAAAGTTCGGGGAGTCGTGCAGTACTGCCGCGGTTCGGTGTCAAAATGCAAAATGAATTGGAATGAAATATTTGCAGTTACGTAACGTCCTCTTCCGAGTAGTGCGTGAAATCCGATTTTTTGCTCAAATCGTTTCGATATCTTCCACGAGCGCCAAAGGGAAAGGTGCGATCAATAACGTGTTTAAAAAAAGTCAAAAATAATTTCAGTACAAACGATTAATGCCCAGTAATCAATTAAATCTGTTAAACAAACCATACTTCAAATTTTATTAGCTCAAATACGGTTAAATTTGATGATCAATGGGCGTCGATTTATTTATCTGCTTATTCCACACTCGATGATCTTGAATACGAGAAAAGAACGTCACTCACCGAGAATATTCTCTTTTACCGTCCCAATTGCTCAATTATCAAAATCGCAAATCCATTAACGAGCTTCCAACAGTTGTAGCTGATTAGCTAAATAAGAATTGGCCCGACAAAATGTAGGAGACGCGACGCGGCGGTCTTAACTAGTGCCCTTGAATCTCCCGTAAACGCGAAATCTTGACCGGTTTGGAGTTGGAGCCACGGATTGGGTCTTTACAGTAGCCCTCGGGGCGTCAGCCTCTCAGCATTTCTCTATAAGCTCCTGTCTTGCCCCTTAATGGCTATGATTAAGGGATATTCGGAGAAGAGGAACTGCGATACATTTACCCACCGATATATGTACCAGACTAATTGCAATACGTAGACTGGCTAATTTGAGGCATTGATTCACCTGCGTCCGCCACTGTATATAATTTCGACGCCTCCAACGTGCGCTCATTCATACGATTTTAATTGTATTTACCTTGAACGAAATTATACACGCGAAAGCTATGTAAGTAAGCATAAATTTTTCCAAGCAGCTACAATTATAAATATTATAAAGGAACGTATATGAGTGCATCGGAGATGTTGGTCCATAAAAATCTGCCGCGTGCATTCGGAACAGCTTGTCGACTAAAAAATTTAGACGCATTCATGCGCGGCAAATGCGATTCTGCTCCGGATAGTGTGGCGCTTAGTATATGTATATATACACTCATATAAGAGCTACCGGAAATGCGAACGCGCGCGCGAATAAGAAGCGTCTGGGGCGAGGTATTATTTCCGCTTGGCCTTTTTCACCCTCCGCGCTCGCACTATATATACTTTTTGAAGTCTGGCACATTGCAGATGAAATCGCTCGATGCTGTAAGCGTATAATTCACGGCGGCGGCTACACGCGCCGAGATTAGGTCGAGCGCATCGTTTATGCACTCGTGTACCTGTATCCCATCTTTAAAATAGAAATCCATGTAATTTCCGTATATAGATCGGCAGTATATTATTTAAAAAAAAAAGGCAAACAATGCTGCGCGTGGCGTCGAAGTAGTCTGCAGGGTGGGAGGATGGGCGAAAAATTCTCTCGAACGCGTGGAAGAGCTATCGAAAAATGCAGGTGCACATATGACATGTATACAGTGTAGAGGAGAAGGGGGCGCGGGGAGCAAATGGTAGATCTGCACGCGAGTGTATATACATATATATATAGAGGAGAGGGGAAGCTTGTCGGAGCAAAAGCTCGCGCTCTTAGATTGGATCGTCGCCAAGTGGACGGTGAATGGCTCCATGCTCGTGCAGAAGCGCCAGATATAGCGCATATATACAGAGAGAGAGAGAGAGAGAGAGGGAGAGAGAGACGGAGGGATGTACACCGATACCAATCAATAGGTCGGTCAATCAATGCGCCATTCAAGCGGCCCGCGCGCGGATATCCGGCCGCGGATGGGACGCTAAGTGTTCCCGCTCTGCAGCACAGCCGCCACCGCCGCGCGTGTTCAGCTACTGCTAGACGGCTTCGAAATCGGCCCGACGCCAAGTCAAAATCGATCCTTCAGCTTTATACACCCCTTCCTCATATCTATATATATGCCACTGCACGACTCTTCTCTTTTACCCCCGTTTTTGTCGAAGAGGACCCGTTCATACCGGAGGTTCGTTATACATATATATATATATGTATAGATATTGGTTTTTGCCTTATGGGCTGCGCACGTCTTGCGGCTCGTGGAATTTTACTACTGCAGCAGCAGGGCGCTCGAGATTCGCGAGGGATCCTGCACCGAGCGCCCGGTCTTTTAGCTATGTTTTATGCGATTCTCCTGCGCTCAAGGCGCTTTCATGTACTATTCTCATATACGATCTTGATCCATGTGAATTTAAGAGTTGATTGGTTTTCAATTGTACGATAAGGTTCGTGGGCGTCGAGGACACTTTTATCTTTAAATTATTATGAAGAGGATGAGGCTCGAGAGGAGGATTTCTCGTGTAACTACGCTTTCCTGCACTGTGTGTGTGTGTATGTGTTTCTCTCTCTGTTTACCTGCAAGTTTGGTTTTACGGTGTCTCCTACGTTTTATACCTGGGATCTTCTAGCTTTGATTTTCTTGCACGGCAAGATACATTAACGTGCGCTTTTATGTCACGCTCTATTTTTGCAGCCGAGCCTCGGAAGATATATTTCAGTTCTCGTCTATATATATATTTTTTGTTACTATACGTAAAAGTCAAAATAAATATCGAGCGCGACTTGCTCCTGCTTACCTTCCTATGTCCTGAATTCTCGAGTTTCCAATTACTGCCTCTTTACTTTTTAAATGGCTTTTTTTATGTCTCTCTTTTTCCTCTTTTTTCTAGCCGCTTTCGATTTACTTAAATAGGAACTGAACACTCAAACTTTTATTCTCTATGAGAATTTAGTCGCATATATAATTGTAAAATATATTACGGTCAATTTTGTGTATGAGTTGCAAGAGAAAAAATACTCTTCTGAGAAGAGTACATGACATTTCAAATTATTTAACGGGTAGAAAAAGGCAAGAAAAATTTTAACTTCCATTTCTTGACTATTTGAGTTTCGTATAAGATTTTGCTAAATATTTTATAAAAAAAGTCGCATATGGAGTCGGTTGAAAATTGAAAAATGTGCGGAATACGCGGATGAAGCAACGATTCGATTCATTAATTTTCAATCCATTTATTGAAATTTCCTCATGCCTCATCAATCAATGGCATATACCAAACACTTTTGATGTATATGTAAAGATGAAATGGGAAAAAAAAGTAATCGAAATGTCCGCTGCGTGATTGATTTTGAAAACTGTTGGCAAAAATAATTAATTCCCACGGGAATTAATATCCCTTAATCGCTAGACCTATAGGCTTATTTAACAAGAGTATAATCAAGTACGGCGTACAATATTGCAAAAGTAGAGCAGCCAATTTTGAAAAAATGTTTTTTGTCTAGAAAAATTATTTCAAAGTAACATTGAAACCCTCGTTAAAAATTCGAATTAACTATTATACAAATTAAGCTTGATCCAGCAATTGTATCTTTCAAATGAATTATCACACACAATATCGTGTATTTTAACTTCTGCAGATCTTGTCAGGTACTTTGAGTTCATCTTATTCAATACAAGAATAGAAAAATCAAAGCTTGTAAAGTATTAGAATCAGAGAGAATTAACAGTTACAAGTAAAAGAAAACCTCGTTCTTTCGACTGTATATAACGATAAAGGCTAAAAGTTTTCTAGGAAAATTATATTTGCTCTTCGAGCTACACATATAACTGAAACGTATATATCAGTTTTTTTATCCCTGCATCCGCGTGTACTCTTTTCCTTAGCGAAACGACACTCGAGAACTTTCATACCCTCCTGCGCTTCCGAGCAGACGAACATTTTCGTATATTCTTTGCGAGTGCGCGCATCCCTCATCGTCCTGACTGTTAGCGCATCGCAGAATCGATGCAGTTTCCAAGGGAAGGAAATAAACGATATGTAAGGCAAGAGGTCGCGCACGATGGGGCGCGTATATAAGAGAAATCGATCGACGACCCGCGCGGCGGATGGCGTCGAGAGAGAAGAGGAGAGAGAGAACTGAAGGTGTGCGCGGAGGGAGAGACGTGTATCTCCGGGCTTTTGATACAACATCCCATATACTGCACCTTGCATTTATATCGTCATGTTTTAGGTTGGGGAAATTCGATTTGCGATTTTCCATTTCATCGTCCTCTTCTTCTTTCGTTTTTCGTGCTCCGATAATCGCAGGTTATATTTTATTTGATTGTTATGTCTATGCTGGACGAAAGTGGTGGATTTTTAAAGAAAGCGTTGCACCAGCTTGGAAATCTCGATGTTATTTGTAAAAATGCTGTGAATTTTTTCGCTCCAGAAGTAATTAAAAAATACACAGATAGACAGTTAAGTAATGTTGGATCTATGTTTTTTTTCTTTTTCTCTCTTCTTTTTCTTTCACTTTTTTTCAGTAGGTCGGCCTAATTATTTCGCTACAATCCTTATTGATCGAAAAGTCGACGGGGATATAGACGGAAAAAAGAAGAATAGAGGGAGATTCGATGAAAATGCCCTCCGCTCGCCTTTGAGCCCATAAGAAAAGCTCCGGATCAGGATTTTTACTTCGGTAAGACAAAGTGTGAGACGAATAAAACAAGAAAAAGGGAGATAGAAGGAAGGGGGTGAAGGACAAAAGTAGCACAGAGCGAGCTGAATCTAAAATTACATTTCATCCATCAAGGAATATGTATATACCTAGCAAGAGAGTAAGAGAGAGAGAGAGAGAGAGAGAGAGAGAGAGAGAGAGAGGAAAAGAAGAACAAGACAAAGTAGATAGATTGATATAGAAAATAGCACACTCCCTGATTAGTTTTTTATCGCAGGAATAGTCAATTAAATATGTAATGATAATTTTATTAAAGTCCTTATATTAGCGAGTGAGACTAATTAATCAATATCGCGTGCGCGAGAAATCAATTTAGATAATTAATATGCTCGATTTCTTTCAGTGTTATATAGTTAAACGATTTCGTAAGTAATTGATTCTGCAGCAATTATGAAGAATCTTATGCATATACTTTTATACCGAATCTATATTGAGATTCGAACTTATGAATGCTTCAAAGTGAAATGTATTAGCAATGCCGAATGATTTAATTTGAATTGAGCCTCAACCTTCTCGAACACGCGTCATTGAAATACAAATGATCATTTCGTCGAAGTACTTTTCCACGCACTCCAATATCGTTTGGCGCTTGCCGCGTTCGCAAGCAGTTCTCTTTCTCTCACAAAGTCGCTCGTCGTGCAGTCGGTCGCCTTCTTCCCCCTTACCTGAAAACTTCCAACATTCGCGCGAATCTAATCTAGTCTGTACCATTGCAACTACTGCGTTGCGTTCGGTAAGAAAAAAAAAGTCTGGATAAAGGAGAGGGGGAAGTAGAAGAAGGAAGAAAGAAGAAGAAGGAAGAAGAAGAGCTTGAGAAACGAAGCTCTTAGAGATCGGAAACGTATGCACGCGGCCGTAAAATAAAAGTAGAGCAAAGAATAAGTCTTGAAGGAAAAAGAGGTGGAAACAGACAGACAGGCGTTTATTGTATTTTGTCGTTTGGCGCACTGCACACACACACACACACACACACACACGCGCGCGCACTCAAACACACATAGACAGACAGGTATATATCCTAGAGGTTCGCGCAATGCAGAATCAATACAGCTGAGGTGCAATGCAGTGTGTGCAGGGGGAGACCGCGCGAACGTGACGAGATTCCACGGGCCGATAATAGCTTGCCAGCGCCTTATATATACCTTTACACCTATACTCTCGCCTATATGCTACTGCATCTCTCTCGCTCTCGATCTTTGGCTATGAGTGTGCACGTGTACGTGTGTCTATCTTCAGAAGCAGCCTTCGAGAATCTACATGGGGCGAGAGGAGAGAATATGGCCGAGAGAGGAAAAGGAGCGAAAAGTAGCTTTGGAGTCGTTTAGACGAGCGAGCGAGGCTCTGCTGCTGCTGCTGCTGAGAGATAGAGAGGGAGAGAGAAAGGATAGGAGCGATTGAAGGGGAGGCTGACTGTAATACTGTTTATGCGCGTGTGTACGCGCGCGCGCCCTTTGCTCCGATATACCGTAACGGCATCAGATTTTTGCTTTTGTAAATGGCGTGTTTTAGGGGAAGAGCGAGAGCGGACGTTTATGCGAATGGATATGGAATTTTCAATATCTTTGAATTATTCCGTGATAGATTGGATTGGATATTTCCCTATCTGTGTATACTTTATTAAAAGAACATTGTTCGATAAAAATAGTTGGCGTATTTTATTTGATATAATTAACCTCTCGTATGCATATAAGTACTTATACGCTTCATTTATCGTATTGAATTATCTCGATCGACAAAACAGCGATTCTTAAAAATACATTAAATAATTTACAAAAGAAAAAAAGGCGCATCAGGCACGAGCCATTCGGAGAAAAAAAAAAGACCTAATCTTCGACGCGCAGCGCACAAAATAAAACTCTGTATGCTTCTACTTTATTTTTTATAGAATTTCCAACGCGCGTTTCGCTAACTCGAGTTGTTTCGCGTTTGAAGAGAATTTTATGCGCGCGAGCGCCAAGCTGCTTTAAAAATCATGCCCCGCGGAAGAAACATTTGTCGATGCGCGGCTCGTGTGTGTGCGCACGCGCGCGTCCGAGAAAGGCTTATTCCGCTCGCGCTATACCTAATGCAATCATCCAAAACGATGGTAAATAATTTATTCGCTGCAATTTCCTCGACGTGCGCACCCTTGCCTTGAATTATACACAAAAGAATGACGCGTAGCACGTAAAATTCGACGTTGTTGTACAAACGCGCGCACTCGAATGAAAAAGTAAAATAAAACAATGTTATACAATGCGAATCTAAAATTAGATGAACGCGGAATGTAGCCCGTGTGACATAAGATAATGGTTTGCTTTGTACGGCAAAAACTCGTCATTATATATCGTGTACACAGGGGGCTGCATAAGGAAAAGCCGCGCAAGCGTTGTAAACACTCTTCGAGGCTTGTTAAAGAGACGCCAGTCTCCCTCCCCCCCGTCCCAGCCCGCCGCATTAACGAGCGATAATTTTTGCTCTCGGATATCGGCATACAATGACGTTATGCGCTGTACAGGCACTCGGTGCGCTCCCTCTCCTTTTATCAAGACGATGCCTGTCTCGCTGCTCCTCTCTAGACGCTCTCGAGACTGTTCGCTGGGCCTGTGCTGCCGTCGTAACATTTCGTGCAAGGTCAATTACGTGGACTCGCCATTCTGCTACCGCACATCCTCTCCTTTCCTCAGCCGCTGCTGCTCGGCTCCTGCTCTCTCTCTCTCTCTCTCTGTGTATGTGCAGTACACGTACACGTAGACGTCACGTGTTACGGAGACTACATGGCATTTCACTCTCGGCGTATACATACATCCGTCTCTGCCTCTCTCTCTCTCTCTCTCTCTCTCTCCTTCTCTATCGCTGTACATAGGTACCGCGAAGAGCTGCTTATACACAGTCTATTTCTCGGATGTGGCGCACCGGTCATTCAATGCAAATCATCACGTCCTTACGTACCATATAGCCGCGTGCGCCTATCTCGTATATGCCTGTGTGTCTCCTTTTCATTTCCCCCCTTGTGTGTTTTCTATAGGCGCCTCACCTGCGCAGCCTTCTTTTATTGTTTCGCTCGCATTTTTATTATCGGCCGCATCCGCTCTCTCTCTCTCTCTCTCTCTCTCCCTTTCTGTTTGTGCCGCGGAGATTTTCCACGAAGCTCGAAACCTTTGGGGGATTCCGCGGCAAATATTTCGCCATATCGAAGCGCTGGTTTCGCGCCGATTGCGTTTTTATTTTTTATAGATTTTGAAAGCCGTTACTTGTGCACTTGCTTACTTTGCCTTGGGATGAAAGCGAAATGGACTGGGTAATCTTTTTGTGTATCCGCGAAATTGATTCGATATTAATTCGATATTTAAATGAATTTTTTAGAAAGTTCATGATAGCGTTTTTATTGACTTAATACTACGGGCTTTGCTAAGTAAATTTCAATTTAAGATATTATGACGTGTGTATTTGGATATAGTAAAAAAGAAATTTTTTTATCCTGTTTAATCTTTAATAGGGTTAATTAAAAACCATCAGGATATAAAGTGAGTATTAAAATATATAGTAATGCACAACATTTTTTGCATATACTTCCGCCTATATATTTACGCAAAAATTAAATTATTATAGAAATAAAATAATTAACAAGCATTAAAGTGCTCGGCTGTTTTAGATTTACACTCGGAACGCTAAAATTCTTTCTTTTTTTTTTGTTCCTGTATATCCATTATGTCATTTTTCTGCTTCAATTTCGTGAGTAAACCTTTCTCGTGATGTAAAACACGCTTCGTTTGTTTGCACAATTCCACTTTTAAATTTCGTATAATTTGAACAGTCCCATTTTTTCGCTGAAAGAAAAAACGAGACGAGCGATAATAGCGAGTTGTCGTGCGAGCAATTTGAGCTTTGATGCGCGTTTAAGAGACTCGCGCGCGCGCGTCCGTGGACTCTATCTCTTTCTCTCTCGCTCGCTCTGTCTCCCTCTCTCTCTCGCTCTGCTTCTATACACTTGCGCAAGAAAAATTCTCGCCTTCTTTCTACAAAAAAAAAAGGCGAGAAATGAGAGGAGTGAAGGAGGGAAGGGAAAAAATCGAGACACTGTATCTGTCTTGTTATGATTTGCGTAATGTGTTTTTTTTTGCGCTTTATTTGCTCCTTTTCTTCGTCGCTGCCTTTGGAAAAGGAAGATATGTAATTTACGCGCCAAACGAGCTGTAACGTAATAAGGTACTTCGTATGTACAAATGAATAATAAAAAAAAGCATATCAAGGTTTATGCAATTGAGGATTATTTTATTGTATTTGAAAAGTGTAAATATTACGAGCTCGTAACATTTTGCGATTATAATGTAATGATGAATTGAATAACGTGAATGTTTATGATAATGCTAATGAATATATGGTGGACTTGATAAAGAAATTTTTTGGACTCGTGGTGGATTTATCTTTTGCGCGAAACTCACCGTGAAAACAATGACAGTCGCGCGAGCCACATTTTCGTACCACATTTAATTGCAATGTATTTATATGCTCGCATAATAGAAACGGCCCGATGGCGCGGCGTATAAAAATGCGTTGTGATTCTAATTTACATATTTTTCGGAGCAAGTTATAATATTTACGTCGTATGTAAATTATCTCATATACGCTCCCCTTTTCGCCATGTTTTTCGCGCGCTAACCTATGTAAAATTTATAGGAAAAAGAAATTTCAAAAGCATATAAAATTTACGGCAGTATGAAAGGGAGCAGCAGCTACTTTAAAACTACATTAATTTCGAAAAAAAAAGCTGCTATTCGCGAAATGGAAAAACGAGTAGTATGTACATGTAGTATAAAGTTATGAAAAAATACAGTGCGACAACTGTCAAAAGTAGTGTTTCGTATTGCTGGAGGTCGCCGAGACGATTTCAATTCGAATTTCGACAGGTTTGAGGAACCAATGCATAATTTCTTCGTCGCAATCCGCAGATAAACAACCTCACAAAAGTAACACTCGAGCAGCAGTCCTTACGTGCAAATCAAGTATAGTGCAAATATAGCTCTCGAATAATCTCTCTGAAAACGTTAAATCCTCGTTCAAGTCTCATAATGAATCCCCACTCGATGAATGGTGTTACAAATGTCGCGCGTTATCCGCTTCTATTTTATACGCGCACCACACGACATGTACATCGCATCACCATATATCGATGGACGGTATGGAAACGTCCAAAGTGCGCGCGTCTCGAGCGATTTCTCGAGAGTCCGTGGACGCCTTCGCACAAATATATACACGATGGTCAGCAGCGAAGGCTCCTTTGTTTGGGCAATAAGGTGGTCGATCGCTGAGGGGCCGGTGTATACGTGCACACAGGCCGGAAGAGACGAGCCGCCGCTACTTGCTCAATCGGCCTCTTCGAATCTAGCGCGCTGCCGCCGCCGCCACCGACGATCTACTCGAGATCCACTCTTCTTCTGCTTCTCTCTCTCTCTTGTGGAATTGTGGAGATTCGACGCGTTGCGAAATTCCATTATAAGACATATATATTCCGCTGCGCAGGGGGAAGCCGACGGAATCTGTGTACCGCGCTCAACTCCTGTATATGTCTATATGTATATGTATACGCGAGAGAGGAAATCGACGCCTTCCGAACGGCAATGAATTCCTCCTTTTCTGTATTTCGCGCATGTCGGGGGAAGGCTTTATTAGGAGCGAATTTTCTTTCGCCTTTATGTAATTGACGGGTTGCAGAGTTGGTGGGGCTGCAGTGTGTTGAACTATTTCATTGGCTGTTTTTACGTCGGCGTGGTTGGAAGTATCGGTCAGTTTGATGCACTTGCTTACTACGAGCTTATTGTAGTCGATAAGAATCTCATGGGCACAATATAATTTATAAATAGTGGATATTGTGTTTTATTATTTTTGCGGAAACTACTGGGCTGCTGTAAAAGCGTTAAATGTAGTTCGTGCTTATACAAATGTATAGTCATGTAACGAACAAGTTAATTACTTATGCAGCTTTAATCGATTCGATATTTTACGGGACTAGTATTCTATATAAGAGAAATTTTATTTCTTATACACTTAGACGATAATATCGAGCTGTTATGTTTTTTTATTTAAAATTTACATTATAATCGGAATTTTTTATGAATTAGTCCTATTGCCGTACAATAAAGGATTTGAGTCATTAATTTTTCTTTTGATCCAAATATAAATTGACTGGTATATAGTTTAGCTCGATAAGAATACCATTATTCTAAGCGCGAAAACAAATTCTATTATTTTTCGCTCAGATTGATCGAACTGTTTACAAATTATCGTAATGCATAATAGATGAGAACAATCTATAACGAAATTGATTAGATAAAACTACGTTATTTACGTAAATCAATACGAAAGGCATAAATTAGAATAACTCCATCCGATACCGAGTCCTGACATTTATTAAGCTCTCGCTAATTGTATAAAAAAAAAAAAAGAAAACCATTCGCCAACGTATCAGCTGGAAAAAGTTCAGATAGGCAAATAAATGATCGGTCAACAATTTACAAAGCTCGATACACGAGCTGAATGAGGGAGAAAAAAGAGGGCAAGTTTTATAGATTGGCAGAAAAGGGAAGTAGTAACGCAAGAAAAATAGAGAAAGAATCGCGACGTTTCAGTTACGAGTTCGTTTCCTATATATTTACTTTCGGATACGGTATCGGTAGTGAGAGAGAGAGAGAGAGAGAGAGAGGGGGGCGGGGAGGGGAGGGGGGAGAGAGCAAAGAATGACGGATTCATCAATCCACGTTAAAGCCAGCAGCTCGCGCAACCCGTTTGCCTGAACGCTCCTTTCGTGCCGCGCTCACCCAACGTAGAGCGAGAGAGAGTGAGAGAGAGTGAGAGAGAAATTTAGTTTTTCAACCGACGAGTAGAGAGAGACGATGGAAGAGGAAAAGGTTTCCCCCTCTTACTCTACTTTATGCTTTATGGTATAGTCGTGGAAAGTCGAAGGTCGAGAGCGAGGCGCGAGAAAAGATTATATACACAGAGGTGAAGAGTGCGTGGGGCAACGGGTGTGTTTTGCGTATATAACAACAATTACGAAGGTCCGAAAGAGAGAGAGCCATGAGTTATATTGTCTTTTCTCACCTGGTCGACGCGCGTCTCGAATCCAGCGAGACGTTAAGGTTTATGAGGCGTATCCCAGTATCCACTTCGCCTCTATAATTGTATTATATGCATGCACGCCTTACGAAAAGAGATCCTCTATCCCCCCATAACCTGGAATTCAGGCGAGTGATTTATAAAACGAGGGCCGCGCGCGTATACGGTTCTCGCGCGTATTGTCCGCGCGTGAAAAAGGCAAAAGACGTTTATGAGAGATCGCGCGACGCTTCAAAGGGTTACGGATTGATTTGGAATTCGGGCTCGCTTGAATATTCATGGGCGCGATTGCAAGTCTTGGGAAAAAATTTTCGAGGAGGGACTAGAGAGAGTTTCAAGTTCCTTTTTTCCTCGATGGTAAAAAGCTTTTGTCTGGATAAAGCGGCTGGATTTACTCGTTAATATTGATGATTTCAGGGCTGAATGCCGCGCGAGCGCTGCTGCTTTTGAGCTAGAGAGATTTTTTGAGATGAAATTTTTATATACCGAGGATTTTTCTCTTTTCCTTCGACGGATTTTTTTGAATGGCTCGCGTGCGGCCTTTATGGCTCTTGATTATTGAATTTCTTTTCTTTTTTTTTCATTCCCATTGTTCGCGGGTGATGAAAGAAATTTTTCGTTTCTATACCTTCGAGTGTAATTTAAACCCCTTATTGCATGAAATCGTTATAAATTCATTCATTACTTCGATATATATATCTTTGCTTTAAATCTACAGCTTATTTGTAGTAGTACAGTCATCTTTATTTGAACATTATGTTTTAGAAATTTTATACAAAGTTATACTTGTATTATTCCTTAACCTATTTCCTTCTGGTCGCCGTCCAGCATTTTCCTTCTCTCTCTATTCTAAAATACTTCATTTTCCTATTTGCCTATTTTCGTACAGCTTATTTGTATTTTTTTTATTAACTTTACATTATTAATTAAGAATTAATTATTTCACAGTACGTTATTGTGGATAATGTACTCGGAATGTGTATAAAGGACTGTTGAAATATTTATGTGAACATTGCCATTATAATTCAAGTAAAATTTTCGCTCTGTTAAATAGAGTTAATTTCTTAATTGATATAATATAGGTTAAAGAAGATTTCTGACCGTGTAAACATAATTAGACTAGATTCGTAAAACGAGATTATTTCATTAGCGTTGCAATGCTTTTTGTGCAGAGTTATGCTTATAGCTAATTTTCGCATTACGTTAACTAAATACTGATTACAAAAGACGAGCTGCGTATAATCGGGAATTATTTTTTGCGTAGAAATTAACGCTATTGGAGTGCGTATATATACGTGCATAATGGAGAGGAGGTGCAAAAACCTTTAGTTCATAACGCGCACGGAGCCGAGAACTCACCGATCCCATAACAAAATCATACACCAGCGATAAAGGAAGAAAGAGAATAGCTCGTAAAAGTTTTATAAACGAGAGTTACGATCTACTCTATTAGGGGTGCAATTAAAGCTGGAGAATAAAAGCAGATTATTTTTCCGATCAGTCTTTGCTTATTAAGCTACAGCTATATTTCTATGTATATGTATATCCGCTTTCAACTGGGCACAATAATGAATTTCATAACATGCGGGTTTGTGATTTTATGTACTTTTCCCATCTACGAAGAATTATAGATGCGTTTTATCAGCATTAATCACCAAACCCCCGGTGTCCCAATTCTTAGCTTAATCTATTTTCCGGAATTAGTCATTATCCCGCCGTGCTAATTTAATGCACTCAATTAAGAATTTTTCTCTAAAGGAAAGAGAATTTGTAGCTTCATCATTAATCTAGACTATACCGTACCGCTTTTAGTCTATTGATTTAGGAAATAAAGTACTTTCGCATCATTTATTCCTCGTGATTACAAATTGGCATATTAGTAATTGTTCTCTCAGTAAATTATGGACACGTAAGTGCAGTCCGCTTATTGAAATTTACAAGAAAATGCAAATACCACGATGCTTATTCTTGATCACAAAGCCTCTCATCGATGAGAGAAAAACAAACTCACTAATAGTAGAGCATCGTCGAAACAAGCACAAGTATATAAGATTATAATCGAACCGGTGTTGCGTAAGCAAAATTCGAGTTGGCCTCCAAGTATACTTTCGCTAATTGAGTCTCGCGTTACTTTAAAAGCGTCTCCTTGTCTCGCTGATTAAGTCAATGCTATCCGGTATAAGAGTTTCTACTGTACCCGGAAATTGGAAAATTCCCAACGAGTCGTTACGCGCCACAAAATATTTTCACCCTTTCTTTTTTTCCCTCTTCTATCCTGTGCCGGCGCGCGCGCGTCCCGTGGAGCTTTGCCGCGGCCATAACGAGGAAGATAACTTCGGTAATTGATTTTTTACGGTGCCCGGCGAGAAGTAAGCATAAGAGTGGGAGAGGGAGAGAGAGAGAGAGGGAGAGAGAGAGTAAGGTTACGGGACCGATGTCGTTAAAAATTTCATCGCGCGAAATTAACGGCCTCGCATTTTATTGGGAAAATGCTTCTTGCCGCGGAGCGCAGCGTGAAATACGCGCTCGCATAAAGTCTTGTGTGTGTACGTGTGTGTGTGTGTGTGTGTGTGTGTGTGTGTGGAAAGGGTGGGAGGATGCGGTAAATTTTCAAAGGGCATAGCGTTAGCGCTAAATTCTCGCCTCTTTCTCTCTCTCTCTTTCGTAGGCGATAATAAATTCGGCTGCTGGAGAAGAGAGTGCGAGAGAAAACGAGGGGAAAGGGAGAAAACAAGCTTCACCAATTGGTTTGTCATTATGATTTATTTAAAAGTGAATTTCGTTCGAGATTAATTTTCCCTAGGTTCAATCACTTGCACTTTTTGGAGTGAAAATTATTGCCTCCTGATTGTTGTTGTTTTTGTTTTTAGTAAAAAACATCCCAAGTTATTTTTTCGCCACGGTTAGTCATTACTGTGCAAAGTGACTTCTGCGGAACTTTGAATAATGGCTTGAGTATGAGCATGTAGTGCTGATCCAATTAGTTGATATATTAGAGTGAAACGTGCACCATGAAAGGTGCATACCGATACTGGACTCTAATACAAGATATTCTTGTACTATCTCTCAATGTACGGAAAGGTGATTATTTAAAAAAGAACATTGAGCCGCACTTGAGAGGAAATATTTTAAAAATGGTCGAATTGATTTTCCATATGCTTAATACATTTAAGTAGAAACAGACGACTCTAGAAAGACACTAATGTTCATACGTTTCATAAGATTCATACACTAAATAGTCTCACAAGTTTCATACTACTAATTAAAATCCATCATTTTCACTCACAGTTTCTACAATTTTTGATCTTTGGTTAAATTCATCACTTATTTCATATTCTCTTTAGGTCAAATGGTAGGTGCTATATCGGTAAACTCCGCAAAGCAGTTACGTATTCGTTACGGCTAGTTAACTTTGAAGCTTACCAATGTACTCATTGGAATAAGTAGTCTTATGGAAAATGCAATTTAAGTACACTAAATGCGCTTCGAACGAGCGCAAGACATGCAGTCAAAAACTGATTTGAAAGACGTAACTTTGAAATGAAACCACTTTTTTATGTTCACGACTATTTAACTATCTTACCCTAAAGAGCATTATAGTTTCAAATAATCAATAATTGTCTGTTTAAAAGAAAATTTTATGTTTTTCCGAATGAAATCTATATATTATATAAATTAATAATCTCTTCTTTTTGGAAAACGCACATTTCCATTAAATGCACAAATTTATAGTCAAATGCATAAATTGCAATTAAATATTCCTCTTCCACTCAACCCACAATTAACTTAAACACTTTTTGCATCGTTACATTTTTCTTTATTTAAAAAAGAAAGGGCGGCTCACAATCGCCGCATCCCATGTCGAGCGTAAACCTGCCCTTTACGCAAAACCACAGCCGCATTCTCGAGCTTGAAAATTTCATAAAGTTTCTATTACGACGCGTTGGAAAGTATATATGATGCTCCGCACATCCGCACGGAATCTCGCGCGCGCGCGGCAGCAGCCCATATAAGTAACATTCAGGCGCTGCGCATTTTATCCAGATTTTGCGGGCCGCGATCCCGATCTTTTTATTTTTTCCCTCATAGCGCGCGGCTTACTCGAAATCGAAATAGCGAAGAAAAAAAGAGGGGGTGGGGGTCGCGTGGGACGAGAAAATTGCTACTGAAAAGCCAAAAAGGAACTCCAAAGGAACTCGAAAAGTGCTCCGTGAATGACTCGAAGGCGGTATATAGAGATTTAGCCAAGGGTATAAGGTGGAGATAGAGAGAGAGAGAGAGAGAGAGAGAGAGAGGAGGAGAGGAATGGAGACGGCCGAGTGGTTCCGCAAAAACTTTTAATCGTTCATTTCCCCCGGATAAAACAGACAAATTGAAAGGCAAACTGCAAAGTTTGCACTCGTAGGCGGCCATACCCCGGTCCCGCGGAACTCGCATAAAAGCGATGCGTCAACATTTGCCTCTCTCCCCCCCCCCTCCCTCTCGCTCTATCTCTTTCTCTCGCACTGCTCGCTGTGTGCAGGCGGCTGCAGCATATGTATCTGTGTATATAGGTATATATAGAGGAGAGAGCAGCGCGGCGCCTAGCTGACGTTTGATCCGTGGCCTGATTTTTCCGACCATACTCGGCGCTTTTTTTTTCCCTGCCCCTTTCTCTCTCTCTCTCTCTCTCTTTCTATATATAGACACGCATATATATACGGAAACGAGACACGATTTTTTTTTGTTGGAGGGGAGTGGCTGTGAATTCAATTTTGTTGCGAAGCAGCTTTTCGCCACGATAGTTTACTCTGTTCCGGTTCTGTTCGGTACCCCCCTCTCTCTCTCTCTCTCTTTCTCTCGTTTATTTTCTCTGTGTTCGTCCGTTCGGCTGATCTGCTTTAGTGGAGAATCGAGGGTGATAGTAGCTGATGCGCAAATTGATATTACAGGCAGTTTTTCGATGACGCGAGCGCTTGTTGTCGGGCAGGCGCGTCGGATCCCTCTCTATCGTCCTCTTTTTTTTTTTTTTTTTTGTTTATGATTCGACCAGCTCGTCTGGCCCTTTTCGTGGCGAGCTATTTTCCTACTCTCTCTTTTTTTTTTGTTGCGGAAATTGCAGTGCCTGCACGCGGGCACACTGACAGTTGGAACTGCAAGTTGAAACTCACTGTAATTATCGCATGTATTCTGTTCGTTTTTTTTTCGACAAATTTTTGAAACTGTCGTAAAAGCAGTAAAATAGGTTATGTTACGCGTTATAAGTGATGAGTAATTTTAGGAAAATTACGAACAATGCGATCTATCTTCAGATTCAAGAGATACTTAGTAATTATAAATTTGCGATACAAAAGTGGAATAGTTTATCGAGAGAAAATTTCTTCATGCTTGGATCGCATAGCTTTTCAAGTTACATTTACCCTGGTGTAATAGGCAGTAGATTTATTTTAAATACAGGCACATGAACTAATAGGACAAATATATAATTAAATGCGTAAAACTTTATTTAGTTTTTTATGAGACTCTGATTTAAGTTCATATTATTACCTCTTAATGATGCTACTTCATAAGGTTCGAAGAAACTTTTTTTATATATAAGAACGTTTTTTCGTATGCTTTCCAACTACATAAGTTACCTGAAAATTCTCATACGAATACTTTGATAGACGTATATTAGATTACTCTAAAAAATTTTACCTTTATATATATTTTTTTTCTGAATTTTTATTAGCACAACTATGCTTCGCGTATTTATCCTGCCATTTTTACACAAAAACATTCACGCGGTGCTTGATCCTTCATTCGGATTCGGTTTTAAAAAGTTTTGTTTTTAAACCACTATTGGAACAATATATTTTGAAAATAGAGATGATCGTCTGTTTGCGTTTCACAACCACAATAACTGTCAGAATTTTATTTCAATCATTGATCCAAAATGAAGAGTAAAGCTAATTTATTAGTGGCATTTATACACAGAGAAAAAAATTCAATTGTATCAACAACAGCATTGTTAACTTAACAAACATGCCATTATTTTAACAAAATTATAGTCAAGTCAACTTTTTGTTAGTTGATTCAACAACGTATAGTCAAGTCAACGAATGAATAGTTGATTTTACAACGAGTTCGTGGTTAAAATGCATCAAACTC
>UELU01142577.1:21617-34124 GCA_900490025.1 Megastigmus dorsalis
TTACCTTTATATATATTTTTTTCTGAATTTTTATTAGCACAACTATGCTTCGCGTATTTATCCTGCCATTTTTACACAAAAACATTCACGCGGTGCTTGATCCTTCATTCGGATTCGGTTTTAAAAAGTTTTGTTTTTAAACCACTATTGGAACAATATATTTTGAAAATAGAGATGATCGTCTGTTTGCGTTTCACAACCACAATAACTGTCAGAATTTTATTTCAATCATTGATCCAAAATGAAGAGTAAAGCTAATTTATTAGTGGCATTTATAGTCGCCAGATGAATTAAAGTAGGCGGCAAAAAAGCTCAGCATATCTCTGCATCCATATGGCAGTTCAATTATGTCGATCGTGAATAGCTTATATACTGTATAAAATTTGAATGATCAAAAATACAATTGGGCTAAAATTCAGAGGTTAATAGACAATTATGCAAAGGGACACGACACGAATCAGCTCACTGTACCCAAATTCCTCTATTATTATTTTCGTCCAAATAGAAAGTGGTCATAAGCAGAGGGAGAGAGGGGGAGAGAGAGAGAGAGGGAGAGGGAGAACCATTGATAATTCAAGAGCGTCATCGAGTTTAATTGGTCGGCTAAGTGCACACACACATTGTTCGCGGAAGAAAAATCGCAAATTAAACTCGTAATCCACTTGTTCGAGCTCTCGCCTGGGTATATATCTCCTCGATATATGTAGGGCGTATATATATACGAAGCTCATCATCGCGTTATAGATGATTGATGCGGTACCGCCGCCGCTGCCAATTCTATACTCCGCTATATATAATGATTGCGTTCACCGTGAGAGAGAACAAAGAACTTGGCTCGCGTCGTCGCGAAAGAGTATAATATAGTCAATGGTCAATGGGAGTAAAGAAAGATTTTGATTCATCATTCACTGTGGCTTTAAAATCCTTGCGTGTGTACACGTTGCGCGGGATATGCGGGGAAATCGATGATTGAATTGTTCGCCACGCGATGAAAGAAGGAACGTGTTCGTATATATATATGTGCATTCGAGCTGGGATGGCACTCGTGTGTGATGCTTATTCTGTGAACAGAGAATTTTTCAAAGCAGTAGCAGGACAATGAAATAGATTTAACTAGCCTCCTCGACGATTGAACTTTACTTTGTCATATCGCTTTCTCAGCTTATAGTCTATGTTATATACAAAAAATTTTTACTAGGGGCGTTCAGTAATATCTGTGTATGGAACGATAATCCAATTATGCAAAAGTAAATGTTATAAATGCAAAAGTGTTGTTTCGATTGCGATCTCGCGTAGTACAACATTTAATCGCACAATACAAGTATATATATGAGAAATTTTAATTGTAAAATCTACTCTTTCATGCTACGAAGAATTTCTTTTATTTATATGTTTTAACATGCATCTGTATATTTTTTACAGATTAACATAATTATATAGTTAATAATCAGACGCAATACGTAAATGATTCTTTGTATATGCGCGATGTGTTTGTATAATGACTTTGCTCGTTAGTTCCTGAATTATAAAAGAGAAAGAGACAGAGAAAGAAAACGGTAACACACACACACACACACACATATGAAGCTCGAGAAATTCGCCTACGGTTAATCGTAGAACGTATATATATGTGTATAATAACAATTGGGACTTGGATATCGGATAGACGAGGTATCCATAAACGAATTAACGATCGCGTAGTGGTGCAACTTTCCCCCTAAGGCATAATACGTAGTTTTCGCTAATTTAGCTCTTACTCAGATGCGCGCTATTATGACTCAATATCATATTTTCAATTTGTATAACCGATCTTATCAGTTCTCCATAAATATAGATATATCACAGACGATGGAACAAGGTGTCAACACACGTCGATCGCGTTATCGTTATAGCATCAAGATCCTTCGATTACGCTAACGCGCGCACAATCTGCGCGCTCGCACGTGGACTTTTCGCGCGCGGCCGCATGCCCACACACGCGAGCGAGAGATGCTAGAAAATTTGTCAACTTTTATTATTATAGTCATTCGCGCAGTGCATCGTAGCAAACTGAGAAATTTATGACACATTAGAAAGAGAGGGAGAGAGGGTGAAAGGTAAGTCGCGCAAAGTTGTGCTACTCACGGCGAACAAAGCGCCATTAGGAATGTGCGTATTATAAGAGTGGCGTCACATTAGCCTCGATCACTTTTGTAAGCCGCGGACT
Source organism: Megastigmus dorsalis (assembly GCA_900490025.1). Classification (NCBI taxonomy): domain Eukaryota; kingdom Metazoa; phylum Arthropoda; class Insecta; order Hymenoptera; family Megastigmidae; genus Megastigmus; species Megastigmus dorsalis. The sequence continues at coordinate 23,824 of UELU01142577.1, forward strand.
AACTCTCCGCGCGGCAGTTCCATCCTCTTCGCTCTCTCTCTCTCTCTCTTCATCTCTGTCCCACTCGCATTCTTGACCTTATGCGTCGTCTAAGCCACAAAGCGCGACCACTTACGTTCGATTTATCTATCCCCCGCAACTGGCAACGTCTCTATTCATAAGCCGCCAGCGGCATGCGCGAGTGCGAATCAATGCGTGGATGATGGACGGGGACGATAGCCGGCACGCAATAGCATCTAATCCTCCTTGTTTCGCGCGTGTGAAATCGATCGGTGGAGGCAGATCGTCGTCCTTGAACGCACTCGGCCGCCTGCGTTCGCGCCTTTTTCAGTCGGATCTCGCGCGCCAGATTGTTATTGTATATACTTATCTAGTGGAGAGAGAGAGGCTCGAGAAAGTAGGGGTGAGGGCAATTCGAGGAGTTGCGTTGGAGCTAAGAGGGATCGAGTCAAAACAACAATTGCGCTCGACGAATTCGAATGATGTAATTTTCAAGTTTCTACATATGAGGTAACCTCGTTAGGGCCCACTCTGTTTCTGATTAATGGAATGCAGAAATTATATACGTTTATTATTACTGCGAATCGTAAGCAAACCCGATTATTTTTACTGAAATAAAATCGACAAGAGTTATACTTATGAAGAATTCTCCCGGGTCTAAATATTCGTTTGCTGCAAAAGGTTTTTATAAATGTAGTATGATTAGTTGATTATAAACTTTAAATCCGTATTCTTTATTTCCGATGTTCGCTAGTTCTTTTATAGTCTTATATCTATTCTTTTTAGTTGATCAGGTTGTTCATTGAAAAGGTTCATATTTAATATATTTTTGTCCGTCAATCTAGATTAAGCATCTAGATTAAGAAATTATGTTACTAAATATTGTCAAATTTGAAAAAATAATTACGAAAAAAATACATAGGTATGCTTTATCCTGCTGTCAGTTTTTTCTAGCGATTAGTATAAACTGCTTTCAATGAAAAGCTATTGGACATTTTAGTATAAAAAAAAAATACAAATTGTAATTGAAAAGTTGGTATTCATTTACTCATCATAAAATACTCACTAAGTTATAATTAGTCATTCGCTGTCAGAAAAATTGATTTAAAAAGATAAATAAGCTAATTCAATCAAAAGTTATTCATTGATATGTTAATACGACATCAGCCCAGGTAAACTTTCAATGAATACCTAAGTAGGCTACCGGGTACAGAACTGCGATCACAAGAAAATGGGAAAAAAGTGAATTAATTTCGATTTCCCTACAGTAAAGTTTCGATTATCGTGCTTGACCGTCCTCAAGTTGAATTCGAACCAGAGGGTTCACACGCAGAGCCAAAAACTTTGAACACAGAGGCATGGAGATTAAATTAAATTTTTTCCCTGTTCCGAGAAAATAGAAATGCAATTACTGCGGTCTGTTTTTATTTGAATAATAAATTTTTTTGATCGAGCTAAATTCCCAAGACCGATAACAAAGGCTGTTTTTGCACAAAATGTTGTAAATAATTTATTGGTATATTTCATATTTATAGAAACAAAAATTTAATTATATAAATTTCATATACTTTAATTAGTAAATTGTATATAGATGTGTATACAGTTTGGCATACCACGTAGAGATACAAAATGGATGATGAGCCGTCGGTCTGCAAAATGCAAAATTTTACATTAGGAAAGAATTACACAAACATATAGTACGTCATTTAAAAGCCCATCGTTTCCCTTGAAATGCCACTTATTCAATTAATCCACCTTTCACGAAAGTTAAACAAAACGCAGTAATCGGAACGTGTCAAAACATCAAAACACGCATATCGTTGCTCTATTTAAATCGAGCAAAGTCGCTGGCATATAGGTGTATATATACATATATATGTACAATCTATGAGTTTCCCCACTGGATAATCGCGACCTTGCAGCCAACACTATAACGTCACATCCAAACGAATCATCCCAGTATATATACACAATCAAGCTCGCGGCGTTTCCTGGCGAACAAAAGGTACGCCGAATTATATTACGGGAAGTTCTCCTCAAGATCCGCATCGGTGCGGTCGTAAAAATTCTACGAGCGCACAAAGCGAGGACGAAAGTACAAACGTATAAATCGTTGTCGTCTCGGTCATTGGAGCACGCGATATGGCCTTGCACATCGCGGTGGTGGTCGAGTTCTGTTCGCCGCTATATCACTACTATATACGTACATATACTCTCCCATCGGTTATTGTCCAATTATGGCGCAACCTCGTGGCGCCACCACTCGCGAGCATAATGGCTCTTTTTTTGTTCTTCTCGTCTATGCCATTACCGAGACACGTCAAAATACGGAAGATGCTTTTTGATGTGTAGTGGGCCGCGGACCGACCGATCGTGGAGGGGGATATACTTTTAGTTTTCGGTCTAGACCGCGCGAGTGTATAAAAACTTTTGGCTCGCTTCGAAAGTCGATCATTTTTTCAACGGCTAGTGCCATCGCTTGATCATACAACACGATATTCTACTTCGAATTCCAATATGAAGGTAAAGGTTTTTATATAAATGTTCGTTATGGGGATAAATAACATTTTGTTTATAATTTCCATATAGTATTTCATATTAAAATGCGAACGTTTTGAAATTTTTGTTGGTTCAAAAAAGATTTTGTTTAAGTTTGGGTATAATTATTGTATCGAATATTATTTTTGATATATGATTTTTTTGTCTAACAAAATAAATTTAGTATCGACTTATATAGTTAATGAATAATTGATAACGATAATTTATTAAAAAAATTTCATTTATTGGAATAGGTACATTATATCAACGAACCTTTTACAAATCGACATAAGTAGTCATAACAATTTTGTATTTCATAAATCCACATTAATTCGCATGCTACATTATTTTATTTAATTTGATAAAAAGAGAATATATATTAAAATACATAAATTGATCGAATGAATAAAGCATTTGTCGCAATATATTTTAGTAGAACACCGCATAAATTTTTATATCAAAGGCATTAATAAAATTATATCCATAATCTATGATACAATATATAATTACGCAATGAAAACCAAAATTAAAGATAATTGCATAGAAAGCAATTAATCGCTATAGCCTCTCGATGATTCGTCAAAATCTATCCTATATCCGCGTACGTAAAATTTCAAAATATCGATCAATATTTATAGACTCGACAGTCTAAAAGCACACGCGAACTGCAGTCGGCATAAATTCAAGTCACGGAATATATATTCAAGTTTAACTCGGGACGCACGGCCAACCACAATCCGCCTCCCGCGCATTCCATCAACCCTAAAACATTCAATAACGACCCTATGCCCCCCTATCAAGCATCATTCAAATCTAAGAAACATGGAATCTTAGGTCCAGACAGCAGTAACAGCAGTTCTCCTCCTGTGCGGTACGGCATTGGCAAGTCTGGAGCCGGCGGGTTATAGGCCACCATCGAGTCGGTATCTGCCCCCGAATCACCTGCAGCAGCAGCAGCATCGTCCGAGTACTGCACCGACACCCTCGAACCACTACGTGCCCTCCGTCGGCGCCGCCTCGAGCGACGCCTTTCAGACACCCGATGTCGTTGACGCTCGTCGCGCGGCCTTTCCATCCACGTCCTATGGCGTACCGGACAACGCCAGATACTCCCACCAGCAGCAACGCCAGCAGCAGCAGCAGCGTCAACAGCACGAGGTGAGCGATATCCTTTAGCGTCGGCTGCCTTCGAGGACTGTTTCGAGCTCGTTCCTATCGCGTACGTTGCCGCAATGTTAAAAAGCTTCGAGACTCTCCGTCGCGAATGTTTTTGTTATTAGACTCGGGACTCTGGACGTTTTTCCAGTGCGGCTTGTACTTCTGGGGGTGTTTCTTTATAGATCGATTACGAAATGTATTTTTAGTGCCAAATGCGCGTGTACCGAAATTTGTTCTAGGGCCTTTTTTCTTTTAATGATGAAAATGCTCAATGATCGCGGAAAGAATTATGAAATGTAAGGATAAATGCGGTGCATTTGGTGGTATATCAATCAATTTCGTGGACAATTAGATCGCTCATCCATTTCAGCTTGATAGTCTTATAATTATTTGCAACGCTTTACTCTCACTTCTTTCTTTTAATGCGGCGAACACGCTATATATATATATACGGGGGTATATCGGAGAAGTAATTTTTTGATGAAAGTGAGAGGAGTTGTGTGATATTATTTGGAGCAGCGCGCACAATGGTGATTATGAGTATGAAATTATTACGTCGCAAGAAACCGCGATCTATGTATACACTTCCGATAGTAAACAATGGAGAACATATAGTAGTATTTTATCTGCAGGTCTCTTTTGTCGCGGTACATATAGATGGCAATCGATTATCGTTAAGTGACAGTATACAGTTCTTATTTTATTGAACCTATATCGGCATTTTACTTTTATTTTAATTGCATATTTATTGTACATTATGAAACTTTAAATATTGTACTTTAGAACTCGAACGAAGTTTGATGAATATAAATGTAAAATTTTGCATGTAGTGTTAAAAGGCTTAATCATTATTCGCATAAATTCAGTATGCTATATATGCGAAGGATAAAAATGTCTGTAAAGCTTGATTCGATGATTCGGTAATTTAAACGAATCCATAAAAGTGCGCTAATTAACATTCGTTCGATCAAGCAACTCTCGATGGAACTCTCTCGCGTAGAAAGTTTTTATTTGCCAATCTGCGGAATAAAAGGAAGCGCGTCTCCTCGCGCGAGTGTATAATTATTTCATCGAGATCTGTAATATTGTCGAGCTCGCGCACAAGATCTATAACAGAATCTGATTATAGCAGCTGTTATTGCTGAAATATATATATTAAAAGCGATTTTAACCATATGAATACGCGCGATTAATTTATCATCTCTAAGAAAAAAACGTATATACGCGTTAGAGCATTGAGGAATTGTGCAAGTATATATACTCGAAAACGTTGCTGCGCGCACTAGCTCCTCGTACGCCTTTCAATTTGGCGAGATGCTCATTCCGCGATTCGAATCGAACCAATTAAATTTTAATCCCTTGCAATCACAGTGGGAGAAAAGAAGGAAAAAAATGAAGAGCAAACGGACGCGATGTTATAACGAATAATTCCCATGGCTTTGGTGCGTGCATGCACAATTCGCTCTCAGCTCTCTCTTTCTCTCTCTCTCACTCCGCGCGGCTAAAGCAAATAATAACTTGACGGCAAGTGCATGAGAAAACGGAACTCCGCGTAACGAACTTGAAAAAGTTCTGAGTGTCATTATATACGAAATGCGAACGAGAAAAAATATATATATATGTATAGTGAGAAGAATAGTATAGATCCAGCAGGGCCCTTTCAAAATTTTCTTCCTCGCTCGTAGCCTCTCTATATATATTTGATTCTCTCTCGTATACCACTTGAAACTCTTTCGCTCTTGTATAGACCACAATTTCTTGACTGTAAGTTCGAGTGCTTATAAAGTTTCGAGTTCATAAACAACCAGAGCTCGTCATCTGTGTATAGATTTCTTTTTTTTTTTCCCCCACGCGCGGGAATTCAAAAGTTATAGAGTCTATAATGATAAACTCGATATCCAATTCAGCTAATTGACCTAATTGGTGGGCTTTTCTATTTCTTGTCAAAGGGCGTACTATTAAATTGAAAACCAACCTCTAAACTACACTCGTAAATTTTATTACTAAATTATCTCGATACCTAGCTATATATATATATATATATATAAATGTACGCGCACAAGACCGCCTCAATTGTAATTTTTCTTTTCGATAATCAGTACGACGCAAAATTACGTGTATCACGGTGTAATAGGCTCGTACACATTTGAACTGCAAATCATTGCCTCGCAAAATTTCTTTCCGTGATGTAAGAGATGTATATTCAGTTCGGCGACGGATACAATAAATTTTCGTCTGTAAAAGAGCATGCCTCATCTCCGCCGCGTCTTCGATGACTGACGTTAATTTAGCGGACTTGATCATAAATTGTGCATCGTTACAAACGAAGAGATAACCCCATATTATACACTCAGCAACGTAAAATAAAAGTAAATCCTTTATCAACGTTCCGTTATTGTTCCGTGCGCGAGATCAAAGCGCATGTCGCACCCACTGCTTTATTAGCAGGGCAACAACGACCTGGCACGAATTAATGAAAAATTCTAACGATTCTTAGGAAGGCGGCCAGTACGAGGCGGCCAAGTACGAGTTCGGCTACGAAGTGAAGGACGGCGGCAACGACTTCGGCCACCACGAGGAGCGCAATGGCGAGCTGACGCGGGGCTCCTACAGCGTAGTCCTGCCCGATGGCCGGAAGCAGATCGTCGAGTACGAGGCGGACGAGGCTGGCTTCAGGCCTAGGATCTCGTACGAGGAGTCGTCGTCGTCGTCGCTCGGCCGCTACGAACACCAGACGAGGACCGGCTCGACTTATCCCGGCGCACCCTATTGAGTCCAGTCCCTCTGTGTGTTTGTGTCTCTCTCTCTCTCTCTCTCTCTGCGCGTGTGTGTGCGTTGAACGATATGTTATTGCATCTTTCATATATTTCTGCCGACCGTGGATTGTTATTTACCGTTTTCTTCCACCGCCACCACGTCCTCAACCACCTTTCCTTACTCCTTTTTCCAATAAAGATGGATTTACGTTAGATATTGCGTTCTGCGCCGGACCGTTTTCTCCTTTTTCCTTCCATTCTGTTGCAGAGGGACCGAGATTAAATGCTTTTATTGGTATAAGGGTTGGGGGACAGACGGGTTTTTGTGGATGAGATGGACGCGTATAGGATATTTTTCAATGATTTGTGAGTAAAATTGCTGGGACGATTGTGTGTGTGTGTGTGTGTGTGTGTGTGTGTGCTCTGTGGACTTTAGTTTTAGTCGTTGAGCGCGGCGGTGTACAATCGTTTATAGGGAGACGACGCCAGCTCGAGAAACGGAAAGGGATTTTGGGTGTTTGGCTTCACGTTATATAGCTGATTGTTGCGCTTTCGAATGTTCTATATATGTAAATCGAGATATTACATTTACTTTAATAAATGTGGATTTACGTTATGTGCTGTGTATCTTTTTTACGTACCTACATCCTTTTATGTATTAATTATAAAATTTAATGTACAACACTTGATTTAGACTGTATTTCTTTTTTGAGTGTAATAAATTATTTAATTATTTCAACGATAATTGATTTAAAGAAAACCTTGAATATATGCGGAAACTTTATTTTTTAGTTAATTTTTACTTTTCGCACTTTATTCTGATTGCAATTATTTTACACTTTTTTATAGTTAAAAATTACATGAATACATGGTTACTCTTTCGCACTGATTGGAAAGGAAGGATTGGTGAAATTTAATCCGTTTATTTTTCTGCGCTCGCTAAAATAAAGAGCTATTTTATTATTTCAGGCTTCTGATAGCTGCGCAGGTATTATTGGATTTCCGTAATTCTTGCAAATCGCTTGTTTCCTTTTCCAATGAAAAAAGTACACGAGTAGAAAGTATTAAATTTTTTCCCTTCCAAGCTTGCAAGGAACGTATATTATTTCAAATCGTTCGTACAATACTATTCTTTTGTATCAGGACCATTGCATCGATTTATTACATGTCTTCAACTATTGATGCATTGCAGAATCTAATTTAAAATATAGCTTTATCGCAAGAAATAAGTTTCAAGGTGTTCACAAATATTTATCATATATAAATTTCAATAATTTTTCCAATAATGCTCTATGAGTCTGTCCGTCTCCGTTTTTACCGGCCTCCACATAATATTTCACACCAAAGCACCTCATCAACTGCAAAACGAGTCGATTTCTTGTGCCTTCTGCGGGGCAAATAAAAAGGCTGGGAATATATTGATTGAAAACGATATATCCCTCTTATTGCTTTGTACATTAATAATAAAGTGAATCTATAACGCATAGTCGAGGTCTTACCACAACTTTTTAGTCACGCAATAAAATATGTTTCATCAAACGCTTGAAGAAAAGCACCCACGAATATACATAGATAATTATGTTTTTACGGGAAATCTTAGTAAACTGTATAAATAATATATAGATAGGAAAACGAGAAACATTTTCCAAAAAGATATATTGAAACTTAACATGATGATATACACTATTTGGCTGTGGGTATACTCGGTACTTTTCTACTAATCACGTTATGTCTATACCGAGCTATATATATACATATTATACTTTAATCAAGTTTAGCATCAAAATCATTTTTTATCAAATTTTGCAGTTCTGTGTATCGTACAGATTTATTTTCTCCCTACTACAGAATGAAATGTTGCTTATTGTACTCGAATTAGCGCGTTATGGATGAATATTACCCGTAATACACATCGCACTCGCGTTAAAGTATTGATTTCTCGCACCTCCGCTAAGAGAAAATATATGTAACCTTGCCTCCCCCTAATTAGTCTGACGTAAGGACGAACAAGGAGTCGGGATAAAAAAGAAAAGAAAAGAGGAGCCCGAGCGCGAGCTAGCGCGCAAAGAAGGAAGAGTTGAGGTAAGTGAACGAGAGAGAGAGAGAGAGAGAGAGAGAGAGCGAGAGAGAGAGAAGAAAAGAAGTGAAAGAGAGGGCACAGCCCGAACCTCGCTATATGTAAGAGCGCCAGACGGCTCTAATTAGCGTGAAAAAAAAAAACACGCTTCGACTCCGTGTCGGCGATGTGTACGTCGATTACGTGATACTTAATGTACACCATTACACGCTCGCGCGTTGGAAAACCTGTATCTACACGTACATACGGGTGTAAAGCGCGGTTGGATCGCGGAGATACGCGTGTAAGGGGAGCACTTTGGGGACTGCCGCCGCGCTATATGTAGCGTACCTAATCCACATAAATAGGTACAAATGTACGAAGCCGCGAGCACGCGTGCTTCTATATTATGTGCATGCATATCATTATGTGTGTGAGCCGTGACCTGCGTGAATACGCGAAAATTATATTCGACATATGCATTTACATGCTCTCGTGAGCGATTGTCGATAGCCTGACTTTCGGGCTTCGCATTCGTGCTACATACATTCGTGCAATGTATGTACTTTTTCGAGTTATCGAGTTTTGTGCAGTGGTTTAACCTTTTCTCTTTAACTACTAGAGAATCATCGATATGGTTTCATATTTATCGATGACGTATCATGAGTTTTACAATGAATTTATTTTTGGAATTTTTTGATTGTGGAATGTTCTATAAAGCGCTGGATTGTAGATAGTTGATATACATTAAATTATTTTGTAAAAACGAGTTTTCAGTCGGGTCTCTGTTATTTCTGGAATGAAGAGTAAAAAAAAAGTAGAGCCTTGCACTCGATAAATATTGCGTTTTCACACGAATAATGAACATTTCAATAACGATTATATGTATAAATCCTAGCTCCAACTTTGAAGTACTTATACATATACATACCATTATCCTAACAGAATCGTACATATATTTAATGCATGATTTACAACACCGCATGCGCTTTAAAAATAGAATATTATTCAAGACTTGTCTAATGGATAAATATTCTAACTATGCCAACAAAATCAGCCAATGGTTAACGTCCCCGTGCGAGCGAATATAACTTTTTATTAATAAAAAGAAGTCAAGTCGCGAGCATCAATGACCGTTAACTTAAAACATTAAGTTTATTGCCACCGATACAAAGCTTCCTTTCTAAAGAATTAAAAGTCTCTAGCAAACACAAGAAATAATCGAGATCCTAAGTTTCGGCGTCGATGGGTTTCCACACCACACGCTGGGATTCAGAGGAAATCCCAGGCGGTACCATCCTCGGCGCGCTTCTTTTTCATGCACTTATGACGAGTAGGCAAAAGATCGCCAGTAACCCTAGAAAACCTATTCAACCCATCTGTGGTCTGTTGCTGTTCAGTGTACCTATATCTACACTAAGCCCTGTGGAAATTGGCAAGTTGTGAATGTAGGTCTACCGGCATGGCAGATTGACTAGTGACGAACGAATCGAGAGATCACAGATGCGTGCCGGATGAATTTCTACACCACCTTTCGAATTGCGTTGAATTCTTAGAGTCCTTTCGGGTAACAAGAGATGTCAATAGCAGCACCCTTGAACATCCGTCGGACTCTAGGATTTCATCGATATTCTTGGAGGTATCATCCTCGTATACGCGTATACGCTGGGATTCAGAGGGAATCGATATCGCTTCGTCATCATCCGTAATATTTTCAAATTTCATATGTATAATTTTCTAGAATATGTTTAAAACAAAACAACTTTTTTTCGTGTGTGTGTGTGTGTGTGTGT
>UELU01142588.1:0-33317 GCA_900490025.1 Megastigmus dorsalis
TTAATGGGTTAATACGCTAAATTGATAAATTTCATTTCAAGGTTAGCCCACTTGTAGTGTGGAATTCAATTATTTCACGAAATGTAAACGACTAAATTCGCTGCTCCCAGGGTTAGGTGGGTTAGCCTGCTTATGATTTGGTAGGGGTAATTTCTGGGTTTAGGTGGATTAGCAGGTGGGTGAATTAACCTACTTGTGGCATGGAACTTCATTATTCCAAGAAAAATATGCGACTAAACTTATTGTTCCCAGAGTAAGGTGGGTTAGCATGCTCGTGGCTTGTTAGGGGTGGTTTCTACCCCTAGGAAACGGCTTCCGTAGAAATGAAAAAATACGGGTTCCATATTTTTTATTGTTTCATCAATGTGCAAAGTTTGGTTCCAAACGACTGTACGCTTTTTTGTTGGTATTTTGTGCGGGATCCTTTGTTCTTTTTTAAAGCTCTAAATTGTGGCCGCCATATTGGATCTTCTAGGGGTTATAACAAAAAACTGACACCGGCAATAGAAAGGGCATCCTCGAAAACCCCTAAGATAATATTTTGAAGAAAAAATATCGTACCGTCAGCAATAGAGAATGCGTTGTATAAAACTGAACACCTCGGCGTTAATGGGTTAAAACGCTAAAATGAAAAATTTCAAATTACAATATTTTGGTGAAAAATAAAGATATCCCAAAAAATCCAAGTAAGTTTGAAAGGGGGAGATTAGTACTTTCAAATTCCATATTAGCTTTTGTGGTAGACATTTTTCTTGTTCCGTTACATAACCTCAAAAACAGCTAAAAAACGCGTTTTTGCACTTTTAGGTTAGGATATCTTGAAAACCTTACGTACAGGAGCAATTTTGAGTTCGGATTCGGATTCAGCGCATCAAAATCCTTCGGAAATGTTTGATCTGCTTTCTGGCTTTTGACTTTGTCAAATTTTGTCGGCCTGTGTAATTTATCTGACATTAAAAATTTATATTCGAGAGCTTGGGGTTATTAGGTGTAAACGGTTAAGGTTTAGTTTATTGATATAATTTAGGTGTGATTTAAATTTCACCTGGAGCGAGTGGGGTTATCAGATGTAGATGCTTAGGGTTTACTTAATAGAGTTAATAAATAATTATTATAATCAAAGACCGATACTTTTCCAGATATCGCCCACCACTATGACCTGAGTAGAAGTAAGAATAGTGTGAATTGCGCAGATTATTTAATTTTGAAGGTTATATCATATGTAGAGCTCGCGAATTACGCGAGAAATAAACTATGTATACAAAACTTATTTCTACAATTATGGTTATATTATAGGCTCTATAGATTGAAAGTTAAAAATAGCCACTTTTTCTTGAATTTTCCGACTTTGGACAACATTTTGGATATGTGACATATTTTTATCGTTTTTTGCATAATTTTATTAATGTAAAAATTCTTTGATATTTAAATTTTCCGAGTCTATGTCAAGTTTTCATTTAAAATACATCATTCAGCTAGAATGGAGTAATAAGCTTAGTATTTTCCATCCGGAAAAGCTGTTTATAGGTTATGTTATATATTTTCGGCAGTATTTTGCTTTAAAAAGTTTCCTTTGAATTATCGCAAGCCGTTTAAGAAACATTTTATCATTGCATTCAGGTTTGAGAAGAAATATTTTCTTTTTGACCATAAAAAACACATTTTTTCAAGTTTAATCGATTTTTCTGGAGAAAAAAAATTGTAGGTTAGTTTTTTCGATGGATTGATGTTTATTCGACTGAAATATATAAGCAGCACTGTTTATGCAATAAAAGTAACACGAGTTGTAAACGTATGGCCAGATTTATAATTAAAAAACGAAAGTACCACATTTTGCCCCGGATTTTCTGGATCTGAAAATTATTTTTGGGTGTTCCTGATATTTTTCTTTTATTCTACCCTACTCAATGTACATCCTGTCCAAATTTCATCCAATTTGCGGCGCTGATCTAATTTAAGATCTCAGCGAAATAAAATATAAGAAAAAAGTGTACAAACAAAAGTCTTTTTCGGCCGTCAAGGCACAAGCCTTTTTTCCGACTACGTAGTGTCTCAGGCGCCCCTTCTATCTCGTCCGCCTGGAGGCAAAAAAAGCAGATTAGCGCCGTCGTGGATAGGGCACTCATATTTTGCACCACTTCGCGAGGAGACACCGGGCGTTAGGCTCACCGGAGCTCCTTCCCGAATACGCAGATAACACTCGCGGGTACTTACGGAGATGAATTCCGGTAAAAGGCAGGAGGCACGGCAGAACGACGCAGCACGATGTGCGAGGCACGCCGTCTCGGGCACGTAATGGCGTCGCATCCCTGCCTGTTGCGCGTCGGATCCCTCTTCTCGACCGCGGAGCAAGAGCGGCAGTACTTGCGTCTCTCTCTCTCTCTCTCTCTCTCCTATTCGAGTGTATGGCGCTGCGCAGAGCTATTTCGCCGTGGCGTACGCCGAAATGCGTGCCGCGGTCGCTGTGGAACTTTTTGTGCTACCTCGGCGTCGAAAATTTTAATTTCCACGTGCCGTTGGCCTATTTTATGCCAACTTAGGCACTAAATATTAAATAAAAAAAATAAAATATGTGGGAGCCAAAAAAAATCTGTCTGCCCGCCAAAACTCAGCCGATTCCACTCTCTGGGTAGGCAGAATTTTCAAATAAGATTTGCAAGGCAAATCGAAAAAAAAAAGAAACTTCAATTTTATTTATATTTAATTTAAATTTTACATTTTATAGGCATGAAAATGCCGTTCTTAGCCACACGTTGGCTGTGCCAATTGCAACAAGGGAATTTACTTAGGCGTGGAAGCACCCTAGTAATTTCCCAGCGTATACAAGCAGAAGGCAAATAATAAAGAATGACGATAGCTCGCCATGAAAGTTCTGGCAGCTGACTTTAATTATATTTTTAATACTTATCTGCATAGGCAGATTTCAACTAAAGGCGCCAGGCACTGTTTTATGAAATTAAAAGATACGTTAATTTAGCGTTCGAGCAGTGCCGCTCGATTAATTGATTTTACTTTAATGCTTCTAAAAATTATCTCGGCTCGACTAGTCAGAGGCAGAGTCGTGATCATTTTGGAGCTTTAGAATATTCAAATTTGATACTGGGCTCTAATGTGCTTAACAGTAATACTTAATGGAATTTTCCGGCCGTTTATGAATTATAATTCATAGGCAAGAAGAGCAAGGCATTGAAGAGCCTATAATGCTCTCTTGCATGCATAGCCGGAGAATGCACTCTGAGCCTTTAAGGCATAAAAAATTGAGTGTTCTTGAGATTATAAACATTGAAGAATTTAATTGACGTAGAGGCAAAAAAAAATAATAGAAATAAAGAGAACTATTAAAAAGAGAATTGAAATGCTTAACTCAGGCATTTTATTCCGATGTTCTGATCTGCTTGATTTTTGGCATCTTGGAGCTGCGGCGTATTTCTTGGATGCAGCGAGTTCTTCTTTTGGTAGATGTTGACGCTAAAAGAAGAGGTCGGTGCTGGACGACGCGTAGTTGCGCATGTGTAAAAAAAAGATAAAAATAAAAATAAATAATTGTTTTCTGAAAGTAACGGCCCGAGACGAGAGGTGGAGGGACATCCCTTCTGGCTGCTTAGTTTGCCTTTTTAGGCATTTTTAGTATCATGTATTCGGGCGATTAACGTGCGACAAATAAAGGTATTTTTCGTGCGACTGATGCGTACGTAGTCGCCCACCTTGTATTTGGGTGTCGAAACAAACGCCCTTTCGACGATATTTTTGTTAACATTTTGACCAAGGGCTCTTTTTTCCAAATTTTTTCTAGTTTCTACGGCATTGTACAGATTGACGTCTGCAGGTTTCATCTTGATACCGCTATGCAGTGTATGATTGTAGGCGTGAATAATATTCTGCACTATATTTATTTATTTATTTATTTATGTACCAGAGTACAAAGGCATACAAGTTTACATCAAATTATACAATCCATATAACAGAGCAACTCGTATCCTAAAGAGGTAATCAAAATCACCTGTACATAGATCCGATTCATTTAAAGTTAAACTTACATTCTACGATTGCCCCTGTTTGGGCTATTGCACTTAATAAACAATCTGTAATATGTGTGGAAATTAAATTAATTAACAATGTTTATTTAAAATAAAATAAATTGAAATTAGATTAAATTATGTCAATTAATGTTGAATGTTTCATCCCTTAGCCATTTAACAAGCCTCATCTTGATAGTATCTCTATTTAGATGTAGCGTTTTAAGTTCATTTGGCAGCTTGTTGAAAGTTTTAATTGCTTATTTAAACATGATTGTATTATGCCCCTAGTAATCCACAGACTTCTTGGAGATCTTTTATTGTTCTTTTTCAATTTTGTAGATAAAGATATAATTTCTTTAATTTTAGTTATAATTAAGTCAATAGCTCGTTCTGGGTCTTCAATATTACTTAATTGGTTTCAATGTCTTCTTTTTGTTTTCATGTGTTTTAGCTGCAACTCCAATCGAAGGCACATGATTTAGTAGAGGCTCATTTTCTTGGATAGCTTGGCCATATGTTTTGTTTGCATTTGCACTTTTTTGCTGTTTCCAACTTTCTATTGTGTTATTTTTTTCCTTTATAAGTTCTTTTAAAATACTGTTTTTGTCACGAAGTTCACTGTCCAATTGGCTGAGTAAAGTTATTTCACTTTTCATCACTGTATAATCATCTTCTTCGTGTCCCACTATTGTTAGATTGTTTCTATCCATGTTTTCTTTACTTACTTGTATTGACACATTTTTTAAAATTTCCTCTTGCGCTTTTTCTTTTTCTAATAACTTGACTTGTGCAATTATTCTTCTAGCTTGCATGTTCAATATGTTATCGTCTTCAGTTGAGGTTATGTCCATCTCATGATGAATATTAGACATATTCCAAGGACTTTACTTAACTTTACAGCATTTCAATTTATTAAAGTATGCTTCGTGGTACACCTTTTCACAAATGACACAAATGACGGTTGACACTTTATTGGGTAAGACGCCTATTTGTTTTATTCGCTCACGCCCTCCGTTTTTTTAACGGTACTTGAATATTTCCGGTACGTACGCGTAGTGGCTAGTCATTTGGAAATATACCTGAGCGAAATCTGAATTCGTCCAAACAGTCCTGGGAGAGATCGAGAAAGAGATAAGAATGCGGTTCGCGAGTCGCGTTCAGATAGACTTCTTGTAAAAATTTTGGATCCTCTGGACAAACTTGGCGCGCTAGATGTTGAATCTGCGCTCGATCGCGTGGATTTTTAAATAAAACAATGTACTTTGTGTTGAAACTAATATCGCACTGGGATTTTCCTTTGTGAAAGATATTCTGCGTAAAAAATATAACCAATATATTTTTATGATGGCTACCTTTTGTGAATAGATCGAGGATGATGTCGTTGGAAGATTCTCGCATCAGATCAGCCAGCACTAGCAAATTCTTTCGGTGATTGTCGGACGAATAGCCGCTCGGCTGCGGGAACCCCTCTCGAAACTCGATGGCTGCTGCTTGAAACTCACTCGCATACGCCTCTTGCCAATCGGCATAATAAAACAGAACACGATCGAACGGCACGTCACAAATCACTGGAAACTGCGCGAGAAACCTCTTCATGAACAAGGTCTTACCACACTCGGTAGGGCCACACACGCAACACGTAAAAGGATGCTTGCAACGTGTATCCATCCTCGACACTGATTCGCATGTTTTGACCGATCGCATTTATACCGAAAGATCAGCGCTATCTCCGGTGGCGGAGGCAGCGAGCGCGCGCGGACGGGCGGGGCGTGTACGAGCTGATTGGGCCCCGTGCTGAAAAAATTTGCGGCCACGAGAGGGGCACGCATCAGCTCATATCGTGCTCCGCGCGCATCAGCTGATAAACGGCGGGTGCGCATCAGCTGATTGCGCCCCCGCGCTAAAAAAATTTGAGCAACGGTCCCATGCTTGTGTATCATCTGATAGACCCGCGAGGTCAACGGCAAGCAGTTGATCCACGTGCATCTCATTAACACGTGCATCATTGCGAACCGAAACGCACTATCTGTTTAGAGAGAGAGAGAGAAAGAGAGATGATATCGTACTATACATTCCTTGCCGTATGCATATGTGGGTATACGGCAAATGGCGGGCATGAGGAATAATACTACACCCCCTGCAAAAAAATTAGGGCTCTGATTTCTATATATACAATCGAAAAAAACGGTTGGGCTAGAGACGCATCATTAAACGGCAGCCGTTATCTTAATTGTTTCGATGAAGTGTTTTCGACAGTTGCCTCTAGAGTTCTGAGTGGGCTGTAAAGGTGCGATGCATGCGAGCAGTAGTCCACGTGCTAATCTATATGTGACCAAATTCTCGACTCGAGATGTAATACTATAGCTCTCCAATAACACACGAGTGCATATACAATCAAAAAATGCCGCCAAACGGTGACGGTTATCTTATTTTTTCCAAGAAGTATAACTAGCGCGAAGGTGGCATTCATCCCCAAGCAGAATGTCAGCGAACTTTGCGCCCATGGCAAATCTTTCAGTAACCATGAGGACAGTGGCGAGTTCGGACGTACCATATATAATGTTAGATAATCGTGTTGAACGCGAGTTGCGAGACGTGATCGCGCGTATCGCGAATGTAATACGTGTTAACAGTGCTATAGTGCGGCGAAGATGCAGTTTCGCGTGGCGGCGTCGGCTGCTTACTATGGCCTATCCATTGCTGAAACTAGAACTTCGTTTTTTATTAGTGCAGTGTGGATTCCGTCGGATTGTGTGATTTTATACGCGATGGTTCCGGAACGTGCAATCAGCTGTCTTTATAGCTGGGGAATTACTAGCGGAGATTGGTATGCAGCATATGAGTATCTTCAAATAACTCAACACTGCTTATGAAGAGATGTTAGGTAAGTTGTACATATTTTTAAAATTTATGCTTTAAGAAAAAACGAAATACTTTTTTTTTATTTGTAATTTGTTTCGCAAAAATTTTTTTAACTTGTTTTTTTACAAAAAAAAAAGCATAATTTATCGAGGAAAATAAATTTTTCTATAAGAAATAATTTTTTAAAATCAGAATTTTTTACAGCGCGTGTTACTGATGGCCGACAGCTACAGTCCCGCGATATCTGACTCAGGGGTTGAGACTTTTTACGTTGTTTCTGATGAAGAAGAAAGTGATGGGCGTGCGAATCCCGTATCTAAGCAATTGGACTATGGCAGTAATATCGCATATGACGGGACAAGCGAAAACGAGGCCGATATTTCCGAAAATGAGGAGAAGGAGCTGTCACGGGAGCCGCTAGACTTGAGCCGGCCAGTACAACCAGGTGACGTCGACGACGACGAAGACAATGCTGTGGATATAGAAAATGCCGAGGTAGAGGCTGACATCAGCATTCATTCTTTGGCTACATCGTCGTCGTATGAATTTTCATCCGATGATGAAGTCTTGGGCGATCAGCCGCTCGGTTTACGTGAGCGGCCCTCAGTCATGTCTACATATATAGAACCACACGTAGCAGTCATGGAGACTGGGGTAAAACCCTATACATATTTCAATTTCTCGACTACTGCTAGGGTTATCTATATAATAGCTATAGTATCGCAGCTTATTTGTAAAATGAAATAATCATTTGTAAACTATGCAGACTGGTTACTAAATAGTTTAGGTAAAAAATAGGCAGTTTAACACACGCAAAAATTTATTTTCATGTATCATTTTTTACAATTTTTTGAGGAATATAAAGAAGAAATGTGTGAAAAATCGCTCAAGATAATTATAAGAAACAATTCTCACAGTAGGAAGTGATGGTGAAATGATTTTCCGAATCGTATGGAGCACACACGAACCCAACCCAACCCTTTAAAATAGTTTTTGGCGATTGTTCACGCTTTCACCCTCTCGCATGCCTCCTTTTCACTCCGAGAGTGGGGGCTGGAAACAACAAACTGTAAATAAAGTAGTGGATGATGATGCAAGGGTTGTTCGAACTGTTTTCAGCGCCTAGAAAAACCCTTTACAAAATTATCGGCAATTTTTCCCGTTTACACCCAATAACCCCTCATTTCCACCCTTAACGTAAGGGATGATGGCGCTCCGATCAATTTTCCAAAAATTCCATCTCCAAAAATTCTGAAAAAATTTGAGGGAGGATTATGATCAATTCTAAGATATTTCTGTTCTATAAACTTTTTCTCTAAAGTCAATCACAATTTTGAGCCCAGATTCTGAAAGGGCATTCAATTTTATGTCGAAACACGCGTTTGCAAAATTTTTCTAAGGCCTATAACTACGGAAAAAATCGCGACGAAAATCAACAAAAAAATCAGGCCTTTTGGTCGTTAATGGATTAAGTAGAATATATCTTAAACGATTAATCGTTGTCTCAGCCAAGTATTTCAAAAGCTATGTTCGACTCAATATAATACAATAGCTGATAAAGTAAAATATAATAGTAATTAACAATATAATAGCTGATAAAGTAAACTAATAAAAAATAATAATTTGACAACCAAACGAATTATTTCGTAATCAAAGAACCAAAATTTGTATTTTACTTGTAGTACCCAATTAAAAATAACTAAATCATAAAAAACATTCCTAAATAACAATAATTGAATCAAACCGGTTCGATGAAAATGATAAAAAACATACGTGACAATTTGATATATGATTTCACAACTGCATATTGCCCACATGTTTATTTTGATTGTTTAAACAACAATTTTTCGAAATGCATTATGCTGTTTCTAATTGATTGATAAATTAAGAAGGCATTTATGAAAAAATTAAAAATGTTTAGTTAATAGTTACATTATTTTAAAAGGAATTTATTAGTATTTATTATTTTTAATTCTCAATAATCTATGCAACAATATATCGATGAGGTTTGGTAAAAAAGCATACTTGCATGTATTATACCTTTTATGAAAAGATCTTTTTGATAGTTTTAATATTAAAACTGCAATAATCACAAGAGTAAGTAGTACTTACCAAAAAAGTACACAAAAAGTGATGAATAAACGATGCATAATGACCGAAATGCTGAAGATTGTTTGAAATTCAAAAGAGTTTAAAAGAATAATATTTTAATCTAACTAAAATACTAAAAAGCAATTCTTTTACTGTTCAAATTAGTCTTATTTGTATATCGAACATAATTTAAGATAAAACTTACTAATGGCGTTTCCAAAACTTTGGTCATATTAAACACGATACTATTTTAGGTAAACAATAATGCTTCGTTAATCATTTACGTTAAAAGAATCAACGTAAATAACAAAAAAAGAAATTTCAGTACTTTAAAATACTGAGTACATCAGGTGCAAGTTTGGGATGTAATAGGCTAGAGTTTGCTTGACTTTTTCCGCATAAAAAGTTAAAAATTTTAAATATGAAAATCAGAGAATCTTTCTCCGTGTTAAATTAATAAACCGTTAATTGCAGGCTTCGGATGTAAAAAGATAGAGTTAGCTTGATATTTTATGCAGAAACCGTTATGAATCTAAAATATGAAAATTAGTAAATCGGTTTCTCGCAATAAAATACTAAACCCGTGAGTTGTGGGCTTGGGATGTAAAAGGCTAACGTCTTTACGCTCGTGCGGAAACGTTCACATGAGGGTGGAACCTATTTTTTGCTCATGTATCGAAACGTATTTTATGACACAACGTGTGAGAAGCTCAAGTTAACGCATTCGTCATTTTTCCCTCTTGCAATAAATCGAATTTCTCACATAGAGTGTCATCATAATACATTATGTAAATAGTGCCGAAAATAGTCATAGTAAATGTCCTTTTTCGTGCATATTTACAGATTTCGCACACTTGTGCCGTTTGCAGTTTGCAATATGAGACGTAGGCAAATGCACAGGCCGAAGGTGAGTATAGAAATGAAATACCTTATTTTCTGCACATGTAGCACACAATATTTTTTTTTAAAATGCGGGACTGTTTATTCCGTGTGCAGTACTGGTGTACTGCACACTCCTACCTTTCCTATACGTTGCAGCGGGGAAATCTTGACGTAATTTTCCCCGCTGTTCAGGTGAAACCGTTTCCGCACAAATGCGAGACTCTTGACGGGTCTCGCTTTCCGTTGCTCGGACTTTTCGATCGTGAGCACCGTGCTGTACTCACGATGCCAGCTACTCAGTTAATTGCACAGTGGAAACGCTTTCGGTAATCGCGGGAAAAATAGGGAAATGTACTACTCAAATGACGAATGCGTGACTCTAGTTTATCAAAATGAATATATTCTGTAATATTCTTTAATACAATAAAGCCGCGAACCCAGAAGGCAGATTGTTCGCGGGAAAAGACACGCACACATACATACGCGGATCGCCGTTTGGGATCCGCGCAATAGTATACGAGGTACTTACTCGTTACTGTGCTGCACTCAGTAATATCGCTCAATATGCGCCTTACAAGTTGCACTGGCCTGCAGGTCTAGTGCAGCTCTCTCGATAGTTGAGTAGACGGCTAAACCTGCACTCAGTCACACCCACACACACACACACACCTAGCGTCGCGTAGCTCGATACGTATCTCTCAGATATCCTGATAATCACGCGTGTGTCGCAGCGGAAATCGATCGAATTTTCCTATCGCCCCGTCTCTCTCTCTCTCTCTCTCTCTCTCTCTCTCTCTCGAGTTCGCCTATATCTCTCTATTTCGCGACACACGTCACGCTCGCTGTCCCGCTCATCATCCTCGGTGCTTGCGTGCCGTTGGATCGAGCGTAAAATCAAATTAACGATTGAATTCTCGATTCAATCGCGAATCCGTTATAATATTATATTAACTATAAATTTAACGACATTTTTTAAATTAATTTTTATTAGTGAATTAATGAAAAAAAAAATAATAATTAAGTAAATCAACAGTATCCTATTCCCTCGGTGCAATATTTCTGATAAACATCTTTTTATTTATCACAGAATAATTAAATAAATAAGACCATTTTGGTTCTCATGCAGTAAATTAGCCTCAATTATTCATCATTATGCCCTCTTTCAAACTGGAGTGAATACTCGCATAAAGTCTCGCAGAAAGTTTAAAAGAAGCATAATGGACATGGTCATGTTGATGTATTAATAATAATTTATTATTGATTTATTACCTACTTAGTAATTAATATTCTGCTTAGTATTTACTTATTAAATTACAATAAGCAACTCTGTTCGCTTCTGAAATCATATTCAGAATGGATTTCTATAATAAATAAAAAAAGGAGTTTTCTCAATGAACCAGATATATCTTTAAGATAATTAATTTTAGTTCCACATTTGTCTGAGTGTTGTTTATTTTAAGTCATGTTGATACCCGCATTTTTATTATTAAAAAAATAAATAAATTATACGAATAGTGATCCGCAGGTGGGGATAGCATTCGGGTACAGCGCACGTACACGCCGATATTCGTCAGATGCACACTAAAAACTCGTACACGATACGCGACCAACACAAGCCCGCACATGAGAGTTCTAAGCAGAAGACAAATAACAGCAATACCGCTCGGCCGCTTGCGCGTTTCATGCTGACGCCGCTGACTTGATCAAAGCCGTGTCTAGGTGTGTTTTCTGCTAAGCGGCAAAGGTTAAGCACGCTCCCATTCCGCGCTGCTTATGCTCCTCCTGCGGCGCAGAGATTCGGCCCACTTCCTTCCTTCCTTGACACCGTCACTGAACAGAGAAACGAGCTAATTGGGGAATTTTCTAAATTTTCAATTGCAAATAACTCGAAAATGATGCGTTTAATCGAAAAAAGGGAAAAGTTATGTATATTTTAGAATTCCCGCCTCTGGCCGGTGGCTGATTTTACACAATCATTATCAGAATGCCCTGTATGGTATAGATAGATCCATATAAGTGTAATTGATATGTTTTTTTTTTGTTACAGGATGACCTTACAAAAGATCAGATTGCACGTAAGTAGTATCATTATATTTAAATTTTTCATAAAAGTGTTAAATGTAAAAGCTGAAAAGTACAAGTACAAAACTTTTCTATATTGAACATTTTTTACTAGGAGCGAATCGATTGAAGATGACAGTAGAAAAACGATAAAAAATGTTTAAATTGGCAGAAATTGCAACATTTTTAGACTTCAAAATCAAAAATAATAATTTCTCAAAAAAGTGGTAAATGTAAAAGTTGTAGAGCACAAAATCAAAACTTTTCTCTACTGCACTTTTTTTCGAGAAGCGATTCGTTTCAAGATAAGAGTAGAAAAACGATGAACAACGCTTAAATTGTCTCAAAATGATTCGGGCTTTAAAGTCGAAAATTTTTATTTCTTATAAAAGTGCTTAATGGAAAAAATGAAGAGCACAAAATAAAAAATTTCTCTATTGTACATTTTTTGCTAGAAGCGATACGCTCGAAGAGAACAGTAGAAAGAAGTTCAAAAACGCTTAAAGTGACTCAAAATGTCTCTTTTTGGGCTTCAAAATAGAAAATAATAATTTCTCGTAAAAGTATTAAATATAAAAATTGTAGAGAAGAAAATCAAACCTTTTCTCTATCGAACTTTTTTGCTAGAAGCGTTAATGATCAAGATAACAGCAGGAAAACGTTCAAAAAGGCTTTAATTGGCTGAAAATGACCACTTTTTGGGCTTGAGAATCGAAAATATTCATACGTATCTTCTCCCCTCGCTAGCTATCTCTTTCGCGCAACAGT
The DNA here is from genome assembly GCA_900490025.1 of Megastigmus dorsalis. Lineage (NCBI taxonomy): Eukaryota > Metazoa > Arthropoda > Insecta > Hymenoptera > Megastigmidae > Megastigmus > Megastigmus dorsalis. The sequence goes on from UELU01142588.1 coordinate 12,684, forward strand.
ACATGTACTTCTCTCCCTCCTCGCGATCCATCTCTCTCGAACGGCAGCATACTCTCTCTCTCTCTCTTGCGTGGTAGCAGGTGCTCTCTCGCGCGGCAGTATGCGCTCTCTCTCTCGCACGCTTATAAGCCAACATGGCCGCCGCCATTTGCCGCGCACGGACACGTGTTGCCGCTGCTCTCGTAGCTTGCGTGCATCTTCGGCCTCGTCTTCGGTTGGCCTCGGTTTCGTGGGTCCTTGGCCTCGTCGTCATGTTTCTCAGCCTCGGGGGTGTTCGGTGGCCCTCTTAGTTCGTCGTCAGTGTACCGAGTCGTCGTCATGCGTGTGCCTCTAAGAAGCTGGCAACAGAGCCTTCCGTTGCTCGTCGTCGCTGGAGGCCGTGGGTTGCCAGGAAAGCCCTGGCAAGGCCGGCTTCATCGTCTCTCTCTCTCGCTCTCTCTCTTTCTCTCTCTGATAAGTCTCCAGTATACACACGCTTTATTTCGCTCTAGCTGTCGAGCTTTTGTCCTGCCACCTGCCTGCCTTCGGGCGTTTTGTTGCAGATTACTTGCGTGCGCCTATATGCAAGCCATCATCTCCACTACTATCTACACTGGAGATACTGTGCTTGCATCGTCGAGCTGTTTGGAGGTTGTAACTCACAGCGATTTTGACGACATTTTCCACAGCGAAGATCTGCGAATGCGTGTCATTAGAGAAGTGCGTGATTGTGCATGGGTGTATTAGTGTGTAGACTTGCTCACCCGCTTGTGTGGTTCGCCTCGCCAGTAGAAAGCGCGTAAATGATATCCTTCGTGCTAAGTGTGCTTATTCAAATAACTATCTAACGTCAAGAAATGTTAAATCTACTCCTCTTGGCTCGGAGTCTGCTACGCACTTGCCAGATATGAAAATTTTTATCAATGAATTATTGCACCCAGAAGTTTTCAGGGAATTAAGTTTAAAGCAGTTAGCTTTAAGGCTCGGTTTTAAGTGCATCTGGCACAGTGATGGCAGATTCTTGGTTAGGAGGGGGGGGGGGTGATCGGGCTCATACATTCACCTCCGCTGCTGATCTGCGGGCTATTGCCGATGTATATCGTGGAGGGAATGGTCTCTCTGCTTCTCAGCATCATGTTGAGGAGGAGACTGGCCAACCCAAGACTGGTGGTGGGGCTGTAGCTACCGCGTGACTGCAGCGGGGGTCTGCTGGCGGGGTGAAAGAGAGGGGATTGAAAGCGGGCTTTCTTAATGTGAATTTTCTCAGAGCTCACATTGTGCAAGTCCGTCAATTTCTTAGCAATAATCCACCCTACTACCTGTTCGGGATAGCCGAGTCGTGGCTGGGCCCAGTTGTCGATGATAAACTCATTCAGATCAATGGGTATAGTGTTTTGCGTCAAGATCGAAACGTAAATGGTGGTGGTTAGGCGTATATGTTAAAGTTCTTGAAAAATCCAGCAGTACAGGACCTGGTATACCAGGCATTCCTGAATTTATTTTTTGTGAAGCTCAAAAGAGCAACACACCACCAATCCTTGTGGACGTTATTTTTATCGTCCACCTAAAACCGCTTTTAATAGTGATCCTAATTTCGTCAGTTCTCTGAGAGACCTTTGTGGTAACTACAGCCACAAGATCATTATGGGAGATCTGAATGCGGATCTGTTATCGACTACTGGTGACTCAGAGTACGTTCAGCGATTAGCTGACGAACTCTCAGTTAAGATCATCCAGCATCGCTCGACGCATCATACTGATACATCTCATACATGGGTTGACGTGGGAATAGTCTGGCGCCTTTTCGTAGCAGGCACAATATCATTGACGCTATCATTGATATTCACGTTGTGTCTCCACCAAAAGAGATTTTCAGCTTTCGAAGCTACAGTAAGATAAACTCGACTGAGCTCAATCAGTTTTAGTGTCGCTGAGATTCGTCGAATTTTTCCACAAATACCTTAGAATATGACTTCGACATAAATGATGTGCTTGAATGTCTGAGCGTCAATCTATTGGAGGCTATTAATGGATTTGCTCCATCGAAAACTGTGACTCCACGTAGACAGAAAGCTCCATGGATTGGCGCGGGACTTCATTTCCAGATGTAGTTCTCGCCATATTTTATTTATCATCACAGGCGAGGGGTGTGGATTGCATACTGCAGTGTGTTGTAGTGAAGTCTTTGCCAGTGTTGGGGAATTATATAGTTCATTTTTTCAACTCTTCCTTTGCTCGTGGAGTCTTTCCGAGTACCTGAAGGAAGGCACACTTAGTGGCTTTAAAAAAGATTTCTGCTCCTTCCTCACTTTCGGACTTTCGTCCCATCGCCCTACCAAACATTCTTTCCAAGGTGTTCGAGAAGATTGCACACTCTCAATTTACCAGCTATCTCACCAGGACCGGCATTGTCGATCCTTTTCAGGCAGGGTTTAGTCAACATCACAGTACTCAGACAGCCCTGCTTAAATTGACTGACGACATTCGTATAGGCATTGATCGAAGGATAATCACTTTGCTGTTGCTATTCGACTTCAGCAAGGCATTTGACATTATCTCTCCTTCCAGACTGTTGAGCCAACTTGGCGATCTCGGGTTCTCGAGGTCCGCACTCCCGTGGATTAAGTCGTATTTACAAGGCCGTACTCAACGCGTTTTATCTGATCTGACTTAATACGCATCTGAATGTAAAATTTTCCGCTCTATCGATTGCCGGTCTTAAAAAGGGGGGTTCCTATTTAAAAAAAAACAGTTGACCTTAAAATAACCTTCAAGGTCAAGTCCAAGGTCAAATTGAATGTCGCCATGATATTCCTCGTTGAAAGTTACTTAAGAAATGACCTTGACCTTTTTCAGAATTACTTTACCTCAGAAAATATTCAGCCGTCCCGGGACTTAATTGATACCCTGTATAATAGACTTCACCCACACAGGGGACAAACGGATGGGTTTTCTTTATGTTAATTTATTTTGTTTTGTCCGCTATACATCGTTTTTAATTGTGTGAGTGTATTTATTGGCGTGAGTGGGTGCGTATGTGCAATGAGTGAATGTGCGGCGACAGCGAGTCGTCGCTATAGCACACGCAAATGCCAAGCTTGGCTCATATACGTGCATAGGTATGGGCTATGCCTAAGCATAGCGCGAACGGCGTGGAGAGTCGCGCAGTGGGGTGCGCTCTCTCTTTTCCGCTCCGTGCTACCTTATTCCTCACATAGACCACACCGCTCTCGCTCCGTACCTCTCCTAGACACCGCGCAAGGTATATAACGACCTGCGAGGCCTGACGATCGACAGTTCGGCCAAGGCGCTCCTTGGTAACAGTTCGGCAGGACAATGCTTAACGCAGTCTAGAGGTGCTCCTCTGACTCGACCTAGCATATCCTCCGGATTTGAACTCAACCCTGTAACCTGAGAATAGAGGTGCCCCTCGATTCCCGGGGCATATTCACGAGGCGCTTGTCGTATATGCCACCCGAGGACAATGTAAGGCGCTCCTTACATTGCTCCTTCCGTGAAAGTCGAGGTGCCCCTCGCTTTTACACAGAAACCCGTAAAACCGAGTTTATATGAGGTGCTCCTTATACTCTGGTTCAGCCGAAGGATTTCTGAGGTGCCTCTCAGAAACATTTTTCTGTCCCGCAAGGGAATCCGATAGCGTCTCGGCCAAATATAAATTACGCATTTATTCTCGAAACGCTTAACCGAAATTTGTTACCACGATTAAGTTAGAAATTATGCATGAGTCAATTTTATCCGAGAGATTATTTAATTTATTTAAATATCTGAATCCGTAATTACTTTCATTATATTACGTCTGTAAATTTTAATTAAGATCTCTTGTTATAATATACATCTAATTATTATTCCTTAAATACTCTTAATGCTTTATTAACCCAATTCCGAAATACCGCATCCGACAATCCTCGACACTAACCCTGGTAAACTCGAGAGCATCCGGCGAGGTTAGGATGCAACGTTAGAAATGTTTAAATTTTAGAATACAATTGACTGATAGATATAGACCGCTTTGATTTACCTTGTTTGTTTGTATTTTAAATAGGACGCTCTGGGATATTACTCTGAACATTCTAAGACTAATTTTTGTATTAAATTTTAACTTTTGCTGTGATATCATAGATAGTAAGTAATTAAGTGCAATATTGTGTATACACTGCGCAACAAAATTATCTCAACAAAATTATCTCAACAAAACTTTTCATCGAAAAATTGACATTATTCAAATGCTTGTAACTCGGTCAATTTTCATCGTATTGAGATAATTTTTTGTAATTTTTGTTGGGAATTATGTGCACTTTTAGGAAAAAATGATATCCAATAGCTGCGAGACAATGCCACATTACTATGTCTTAATCAGGCCTACCAACTTTTTTTCTTAAAAAACGCAATAGTTTGCACGTTTGCCTGGATTACCAAAAATTTTTTTTCAAAAAACCACAAATACCATCTTGAAGTACACTTTCCAACGATTATTAAAAAAAAATCGACCCTCTACGATTTCTTTTGACCGAGTTATGCCATTTTAAAGATATTCCTATGTTTTAGCCAAATACTGCCAACATCAGCATTACCCGATACGTACCGCGAGGAAGTTCTAGGTCGGACTTACGCATCATTGTAGCCCTGAAAAGGGCCGATTATGTGAACCATTTCTTACATTAGGGACCCCGCGGCTCGTCACTTCCGCAGTATTTTTTGACTCCAAACCCTATGCGCCTAAGACCTTTAATAACGTGTATTACCACCTCGCTGACGAATTACCTCTCTTAAACGTTGTTGCATATTAATTCATGCTCTAATTGAATCTTGAGGTATCTCGTGCCAAATTTCATTCAGAATTCTCTCAAGCTCTTGGAGGTTAGCAGGAGGTCTCTCTAAGTTACGTAATCGCCTACCCATCATATTTCTCAAATGCTCTATAGGATTGAGGTCTGGGCTATTAGCAGGATGAGGCAATACCTCTACGTTGTTTCCTTTCAAGTAAGTACGAGTTATCCTTGCAGTATGGGGCCGTGCATTATCCTGCATCAAGATGAAATTAGGGCCCATTTGCCGACGCATTGGAATTACGTGAGGATGTAAAACTTCGTTTATGTAACGTCCTTTCGTAGTAATCCTTTCGTAGTAATCCTATGTCGACCTTGACCAGACCTCCGGCGATAAGAACCTGTTTCTTCATACCGACTAAAAACGCGTGACAGTGTTGAGCGATGAATCCCTATTCTTCTGGATATATCGCTTTGACTCAGTCCCGCTTCTAGCAGGGCAACAATTCGAGCAGATTAGATTTCAGTAAGCCGAGGCATTTCGATTAAGAATATGTTACTGAAATTTTTAATTGTTGTGTACGCTGTATAATAAAATTAATGTTAAATGATCTTTCGCCTTAACTCTTGGCCAGTATGCCGCTTAAATTTTAACTTTATTTTTTTTTAATTGATTTGTCGGTAGGGTTGGTAATTTTACCAAAAGTGTGGAGCTGCAATGTTAAATGTAACGAAAACGTAGTGGTGTAATTTTAAATTAAGCTACACTTTTCGTGGATTAATTTAAAAAAAATAATGTGGTTTCTTGGTTTATCAGGGTTTAGAATAGCTCCCGGGGCACGAATTTATTAAATGTGATCTAATAATTTTTCAGGGCTACGTATCGGGTAATGCTGATGTTGGCGGTATTTGGCTAAAACATAGGAATATCTTTAAAATGGCATAACTCGGTCAAAAAAAATCGTAAAGGGTCGTTTTTTTTAATACTCGTTGGAAAGTGTACTCCAAGATGGTATTTGTGGTTTTTTGGAAAAAAATTTTTGGTAATCCAGGCAAACGTGCCAACTATTGCGTTTTTTAAGAAAAAAAGTTGGTAGGCCTGATTAAGACGTAGCAATGTGGCATTGTCTCGCAGCTATTGGATATCATTTTTTCCTGAAAGTGCACATAATTCCCTACAAAAATTATAAAAAATTATCTCAATACGATGAGAATTGACCGAGTTACAAGCATTTAAATAATGTCAATTTTTCGATGAAAAATTGTGTTGCGATAATTTTGTTGCGCAGTGTAGATTAGAGAAAAAGACTGTGTTTTATAAAATGTAAAACCATATGTATGTAGTTACCATTTAATTTTTGTATTAATTTGCAAATAAACAAATATCTATCTATCTCTCTCGCTCTGTCTCTCTCTCTCTCTCTCTCTCGCTCTGTCTCTCTCTCTCTCTCTCTCTCTCTCGCGTTCGTTTTGTATCGGAAAAATATTAAAAAGAAGATGCGTGGTTACGCGGTGCATTTTACTCGCTGTTCGGTTTCTTGTTATTAAATTAAAATTTTAAGTGGCGTGGTTCAGGAGTAGATTGCCAATTCCTTTAATTTTGAATTCACGTCGGCTCTATGCCTCTTTTTATGCAAGTCCTGCCTCCGAGCTGCATTTGAAATTCGGTTTTAGCACTTAATATTTCTCTTGTTACACTAGGTTCTCTCTCCCACACACTCTACACTTCACCTAAACTATCTCAAGTGGTCTATCTCTCGCATTTTATCTCTCGCTCATACACTCTACACACTACAAGAAAAAATAATAGAAATAAATATATATGTAAAAAGAAAAAAGAACCTTTTATCCCTTGGTTTCGTACTAGGTGTTCACTATGGAGTATACTTCTTCTTCCTCGGCTTACCACTCCTTGCTCTCTCAAAGCTACAACAAACGAAAAAACACTCTTCTCTCGCACGTTACTCCTACCCTCCCCTATCCGCCTCTATCGTCGGGGCAGGTTGTTGTGGACATCCGCAGGCAGCACCTGCATCCCTTCGATTATACGCATAGCCTCTCTCAACTCCAACGTCCGTTCCCCCTGGGTCCCGGCAGCCATCTTTGTGACTCGACTCGTCCCAAAAATACCAGGGCTAGGGACGCTGGAGCAGCTGGAGGGTTGGTGCGAGAAGTGGATGGGGTTGGGGATGGGACTGCCCTCTCCGGCACCCGGCTGCGCCCAGGCGCATATTCCGCTGATCCTTCTGCCGGAACGCCGTCCCCTCTCGCCGTCGACAGGCACCGGACCAGTCCAGGTGATGACATCGCCCGACGATCGCCCCGCGATGTGTTTAAACTGAGCCGCATCGCCCCCCCCCCCCACGAAAGTGCCCTGCAGGTACTGCTGGTGCGGGCCGCTAAACCTGGGGCAATTGTATAGAGTAACCCCCCTTCTGCCACAGTTAAAGCAATGCTCCCTCCTGATAGGGTGGGGGCATTCTATACATCTACGGCCCCGCTGCCAGCAATTTAAGCAGGCATGCGGCGGGGGGTCGATGTTCGGGTTAGTCGGGACCAGCGTCAAGCCGCTAAATATTATTCCCTTTAGCTTGATTGGGAGCGGCCGGAGTCCTGACGGGGGCCGTACGGTCGGCGTCGCCGACGCGGAGAACCGGCTCGCAGCTCTCCCCGCCCGTGGATGGCGCTGGTGGTTGAAACACCACCACCTGCACCGCTAGTCCTCTCGGTAGTGGCAGCAGTGGGGGGTGGAGAATTAGGATGGGCGGTTCCCTCGGATTGGTCTGAATCACATACGGACGGCGCCCCTGCTCTGTGTCGCTTCCAACTTCAGCTGGTCCTCCGAGGGTTCTGGGACAGGGTGTGACGCTACCTCCTTCGCCGGTGGTGCCGCAGACGGTGTTGGCGGTGCCGGCCGTTTGCCTTCTGCGGGGCTTGGGGCACTCGACGCGGTCTCTGACCAGACTGTGACGAAGGTTTGGGGGAATGGGCTCGCCGAACCCCGCTACTGCCTTCACTCCCTCACTAGACATCTCCTACTATATACAAATATGCATTACAACACAACAAGAAAAAACAATAAAAAAATTACACTATTCTTATGGGGAAGCTATATATTCTTTAGAAGATTGACGGATCGAGGAGGGATAAACTTTCGCAAATTAGTCACGTGCGCTTTCGCGATTCGCCTACTCGGACCTGTCCCTAGAATATAAATCCATGTTCGGAATCGGCCATGCGTCCTTCAATTCCCTGAAGTCGATGCCAAACCGATAGGATTCGTCCGATTTCCGAACCACGACCGGTGCGCTACTGTAATCCGCATGTCGAATTTTCGATGATTCCCTGACGCCATATCTCTTCCATACAAGATCACCCACAAAATTTTAAAAGGTTTGAGAAGCCCGTTTAAAAGTTATTGATGAGTATAAATGTCAATTTAACACGCGCTGTATAGAATAGCTATCAAGTTAATACCGAAATTTATATATAATCAAGATAAAACAAAGGAAAAAACAATGTCATGTACTTGAAATTTTGTATAATTGTATAATAATAACTAATTATACTTTAAACACGTATCAACGATCATAAATGTATGTTAGAATCTATAACCGAAGAAATTCAGGATTAACATGGTGATAAAGCATAAATTCGGATTTCATCTTCCGATCTATCCGAAGTATCTTCAAAACTAGTATAAATATATTTTAAGTCATAAAAGCTTAATTTTTAAATTTGACTAACTTTTTGATTTGATTGTACAGCCAGAATATTGTGACGTACACACTTTACGCGCGTACTCACGGGTTCTTTAAGACTTGATTTACACTTTTTTCCCATCCAAGTACTTGTCTTTCATTCTGACATAATAACATGCATTGGTCGTTACATCTGAATGTTAGACAAGGATGTTTATGAATTCCCCGCACGGAGCCGAATATAGTAATACACACTGACCACTACATTAGCTCGCAGCGCTTTGTTATGGTTTACCTGCGCTCGCTGCCCCACAACAAATGCACCTTGATTTGTTGTGTTCTCGCAGACTCAGGCAACAATGTTTATTTCCTTCCTCTTCACAAATAACATGCACTCATTGGCATATTATTTAAAGAGACATAGAAAATAAGGTTAGTTATTAGTCATTTTAGGTTATTTTAGTACTAACCCGTACCAATCTGTTCTTCCCGGGAGCGCGCAATGGCTCAACCGAGTATTTCAGATGACAGGGTTTCCTTTAAGCGATGGATCGGTCGCCGCGCAATGGGCCAACTTTTCCGATTCGCATAGTTAGTTGAGAGAGGAGAGACGATTTAAGAAAAGAAAAATATGTAATGAATCGTGTATATATTATATAATCGTCTCTACATGTTCTCTTGAGCAAAAGCTGATTCTCGCTATTCCTTCTGCGGCTTTTATAGCATGATGCCGGCTTGACTTTGGCTTCCCCTCCTTCTTGCTCCGTGGAAAATATTATTCTTTTCTCCGAATTTGCTTCTCATTTCATAGTATTTACTATCCTTTTCCGCTTATAGGTATATTCCAATCTACTTATTATTACTTCTATTATAATTTAATATTCCTGTATTTGTGTCGCATGTATCGGACGTCACAATATCCTTAATCTGGAGTTGCTAATTCATCCTATAGAACCAGCTACCCAGCTATTTCTCTAAGTCTGTATAAGCTCACTATCGATACGATGGAATATTATGCGGACTATACTGTGTTCGATGCTACTCGACTCGCAATATGCAAGCATTTTCTTCTGTACGTATGACGGATAATGAACAGTCATAGCAGTGGTTATCGGGCCAATATGTGCCTTTGAACTTAATATTATTTTATACTTTGGATTTGATTTTCCGATTTCGAAGATCGCGGACTTAAAAGAATAAAATAGTCTACCTGTCGTCGAAATCGTGTGGTAAAGTAGCATGAAATTCGTACTATTTTTTAGTGTGATTTTTCGCATTTATTGCTGCTACATTCTCTCTGATTTCTACGTGATCCTCTCGTTCTCTCTCACTTCTCACTCTTGCTACACTCTCCCTTCTCCACTCTGCTCATTTTGATCATGCCCTTCAATCGCCGTGCTGCGGCAACCCCCCCCCCCCCGGACTGGAACTGGAAAGAAACTGTCACTTCCCTGTCTATCCTCACCGCCAGGCGTAGTGGGTCGGGTTCAATCCACCACCTTTTTCCACTGCTCGCACTTCTCGCTCACTACCTCCTCTTCACTCTCCACTATTTCTTCCTCAATTCTCGCTAACCTCTCTCTTTCCGCCACGTTATCCTCTTCCGCAATCCTTCTATACCAATCGAAGAAAACTTATTGCACTTTTGAATGATCATGGAGGGCGTTTCATCTGCTTGCTCTGGTTTCGTTACCGGTTATGGCTGCTTCGGGTACTTCGCCTCCCACTGCTTCATTCGCTACTATATTCTCTCTCTTCCTTTCTAAGTTCACGTTTTCGGCGTTCTGAGTACTTTTGATTTCCTTGCTGCTTCCCTCTTGCGTTTGCCTCTTGCAGGTTGGCAGGTTCGGTAGTGCCTGATTCATGACCATGGTCTTGATTTACTCGAGTTTTCAGGACTGTTTTCGGATCCTCTCGCTCTGGTAGCCTTGCACATAGCAGCTTAGACACTCTTCTACTGTCTCTAATTCCTTCGTAATACTCTCTTCTACCGCTAAATTCTGCTGCTTTAGTACCACTCTCTCTTCCGCTACTTCTGTCTGCACCTTTTCTCTCTACACTATTCTCTCTCCCTCTTCTTGCATTCTCTGTGATCCCTGGTTCTGAGGCAAGAGGGCCAGGGGATTCGACTGACCCTCTGCCTGCCCGTTTCCCCAGAGATTTCGGACTGAGGCGCAATCTGGGCAATCCTTGAAGGCTGTGTTCGATCGGCTGCAAACTTGACTCTTATCCCTTCCGCTAACTATTTCCGAACTCTCCGCCTCTTCTCTCATTGACACTATTCTCGTCGCCATCGCGCTCCTCGGCGTGGAATGTGCAAGGCACAGTTTGTCTCTCGCCAATGCCGCAAACCGACTATTGAAGTCTTTTTCCTTTTACCAACGTCTGCCGATCTTCTCCATCTGCGTTAATGATTTTACCTTCTCGTGCACCATATATGATCGATAATCTGGTAATAAGTTCCGATACGCAGTCTGGACTTGGCTCTCGGTAGACGGAGATTTTTTGAAGTGTCTTACGATGTATCGCAGGTACGCTAGGAAATCGGTGATGCTTTCACCTTTGGCTTGATTTCGCAAGGCCAGTTCGTCTAATAGATCTTGCTGATCCGATTCTACTACATATTGCTGCTTAAATGCCTTCCTCAACGTTTTCCATGAATGTATCTTATTATCCATCGAACGCGACCACCGACTTGCTCGTTTTGTTAGTACACTTGGTAACGTAGCTAGGAGTTTCTGGTCTCTCCTTGTCCTCGCCCTAGAACTTAATGTTCCAGCTTTGCAAGATCCTCGTAAGCGTTAAGGAGTCATTAATATCATCTTTCTTTTCTCTCCTCTTCTGCTTCTGTTTCTTCCTCGATTTCCGTTCCTCCTCACTGCTATCTGTTTCGCTCGTCTCCTCGCTACTTGACATCTGCTTTTTGCTCTTCTTCTTTTTCTTTCTGTGTGTTTGTTTCCTTCTCTTACTCCTCTCCGATTCATCGCTACTGCTCTCTTCGCTACTGCTCTCCTCACTTCTACTCTCTTCGCTAGAACTATTTCTCCTCTGCTTCCTCTGTTTCTTGTTATTTCGATTTCTTTCTGCTTCTCTATTCGACTGCCTCTCCATATCTGTACTATTTCCCTCGATCTCGCTATTTTCTGACTCTGATTTCCTGCGTTTTTGCTGAGTTTTCCTTCTCTTTCCTTCGTTGTTTCTACTCACTTCTCATCCTTTTTTTTACATGTCTTAGGAATGATTTCGTGGCGTTCTCCTTTCTCCCTTCTGACTTTCTCCTTCTCTCCTCTTGCTATATTCTTTTCACCAGTCCCTATTCTTCGCTGCTCTCCCAATTGATTCCTATGGTCCTCATTCCTTCCACCACTTCTAATGATTACTGCCGGAGACAACGGCGTCGGCCTTTTACTAGGCCCCCTCGGCCAAAATCACGATTCTTTCAATATCTTCGGTTCTATTTGATATTTTTCAATAAGTCTGTAAACATTTATTTATTCAATTCTTGAAAAACAAATAACTGTTTTCAGTCTATAATTTTCCAATAAAAAATAAATTTATGGCTTTGTGAATTTGTGAGATTGGGCTTTGCGGGTTAGGGTTCGTTGGTTAAGGGTTTATGAGTATGTGCCTTCGGGGTTTAAGGTATGGAATTTGTGGGATCAAGGTTCGAGCGAATGTGGTTTTGGGATTTCGAGTTTGGAGTTTAAGGATTGTGTATTTAAAATTAGAGGTTTAGGATTCGTGAGTATGGGAATTGTATACAGGTAGGTTTGGGGCTTGTGGGATTTATGGACTTGGCGTTTGCCAATAAAAATATACTTGGAAAGTTTATTTTTACCACTATAAAATAGAAGGTATTCAACCCTCAAAATTTTAAACACATACAGTTTTGTTGCTTCATTTACGAATTTTTTTTTTATTTTGTCTTTTTGAAAAATATCAAATAGAACCGAAGATATTGATGGAAACGTGATTTTGGAGTTGACTTTCGAGGGTGGTTGTCGTTCTCTAAAAGTGAATATTAGCCGATAAAAAAATATGTATCTCCTACTTTTTAATGCTCTGTAACATCACAATTTTATCAAAATCGGGGGTTCATTCAATGTATTATTTGTCTATATTGCTTATAACAATATACCTGCTGTTAGGTATATCGTTTATTTTCTTTAACTTCGAATTACGATTCAAATCAACTTAATTGTGTTCACTTAGTATATGGGAAAGGGTTTAAATAAATCACTGATTAATTAACGTGAAAACAAAATAATTGAATTAACATTTATTCAAAGATCGAATAAAACTCAACGACTTGAGTTTTAACAGTTGAGCGCCAGCCGAGTGTGTTTCTCGGCATGAACGAATACTAAGTCTTACGGCTAACTAGTCGCGAGACCCCTGTTCCGGGTGGCGAATTCAAGGTGAAGCCCGAATCTCGTAGGTACGAGTTATTCACGAATCTCTAGTTTCGAAATGATACTGCGAGAATTCAGTTTCGACAAAATACGAGGATTGGTTTCGACACGACGCGACTATGCGACCGACACTCACTCGCGTTCTTACACCACGTTTCGCGATGTATCTCACACTTGATTTCTCGACACCGAAATCGAGTGTTGGCACAACAATATCCGTGCAACTTACTTTTTCGACGTACAACGAAGTTGAAGCCTCTCTAGATTTCGCTGAATACAATGGTTGAGAGCACGTGGCAATGAGAATACGAGTGATTTTGGGCTATGGTAATTCGACGATTCGAGTGTCCTATTCTAATGGCGTCCCGAAGCGAACAGACAGAACGAAGCATCAAGTGCTCGCGAGTCGGTTCGTTCCGCGAGCTTGCGCCCTGCTCCGTCGCCCGCTTGCCTCTCCTTCGTTCCGCTTCGTCTAGTGTCGCGCATCTTCGTGACTACTGCTGTGCTGCTATGCGCTGCTATTTCTGATGTTTCTGTCTCTCTCTGTGTCGTTAGTGTATGCGGATTCGAGTGCACTTTTTGATTCTCTTCGTGTAAAGGAAGTACACGAGAAGAAGTGTTGAGTCTTCAGGTGTTTGTTCAGTGAGTGCCGCTGCATAAGTTCTGAAGATTTGGAGACGACGCAGCCAACAGTCTGCGAGATACGAGCAGATCCTGATTTCGAGGTTACGTGTCATCTTTCCAGTGTTTACTCTGCTTATCTGCCTCGACGTTGGAGAGTTTCTTCTTGCTGTTCCTTCTTCTAGGTGAGATCTAATCACTCTAAAAGAGTGTTTCGGGAATCTGTTGCTAATATTCTGTTTATTTTGTGTGTTTCCAGGTGCAGCGCAGCTGTTGTCAATCCATCCTGGTAGTTGGTGATTTCTCTTTCTGCTTCCAGAGGTTTCTTCCAGTTACTACCAGCTTTTACAATGGACGAGTGCAAAGGTAATCTATTTTCCTTTCGTAATTCAAGTTTCAATAATTATTTCATGTATATTATTTCTATTTACAGGTTTTGAACAGGCCGTGCGAGCTCACAGCTGAGTGTTTCTTCTTGTCTGTGTCTTGCTGCTGCAGTTTCTGGATGACAGCTGATGTAGACGACTGAGAAGGTAACTATAAGTCCAATCCTTTATTGTATTCGAACCGATATTTCATATTATCATCTATTTTGCAGGTATGACAGCGAGTATGCGGCATCCTGTATGTTTCTAATTTGAGTGTGCAGAGGTGGTGAGAGTATTCTTTTCTCTTGAGAAGGTAAGCATGTTTCCACTCCTTGTTTTGTATATTTCAGATCTTTACATGTGTCTTCTTATATGTTTACAGGTGTTCGAGACTACGAGTGGACCATAGACGAGGGTCTATGAAGAGGTAAGCAGCCTAGGAGCGGTGGGACAGTCCCTACCCAGGGGAAGGCTGCCTTTCGTCATCTTCAGCTGCTTCGGGGGATCTACTCAAGACAATGGGAAGAGCTCGCTAGCTCCCTAGTTCTAAGTGCGCTAGATTTAGTTTAGTTAGGATAGTTCGAGTGGGCTGTTCGCTCTAGGTTAGCTAGGCTTGTAATAGTAACGGGTAATATACCGTTACCTGCTTTATAGTACGATTTAGGGATAGATCACCCCCATAATAAAAGATTATGTGGAAATACTGAAACACGTTAACTTTCTTTTGTCATTGTGTATTAGAAAAACATTTCTTTATATTTTTGTAATAGTTCTATAAAATTCTAGACGAAAAAAATACTTGGAAAATGTAGTTTTTCCCCTATTAAATTTAAGGGTTGCAACCCTTACTATCGAAGCCTGTATACTGTTGTTGCGTTTCTTGTGACAATACTTTTCCATTTTCTTGTATTGAAAATTATTTGAAGAGAACTGAAGATATTGAAAAAAAATGTGAATTTGAGGGTGACTTACGGGGGTGATTTTCACCCCCTTAGAGTGCATATCCGCCGATAAAAATAATACGTGTCTTTTATTTTTTGATGTACTATAACATATCTCAGTATTATTGAAATCGGGCGGGGACACCTGGGGTACTTTCCTTGTGAGTGCTAACTTATCCATGTTGCCTGCCTCCCAGCGTCATGAACGGTGTTCGGCCTGTTCCCGTCGGGTACTGCCACTCCGCTGCCAATGCCTCACATAACAGCCCTTGATAACAATA
The DNA here is from genome assembly GCA_900490025.1 of Megastigmus dorsalis. Taxonomy (NCBI): domain Eukaryota; kingdom Metazoa; phylum Arthropoda; class Insecta; order Hymenoptera; family Megastigmidae; genus Megastigmus; species Megastigmus dorsalis. Next base: position 27,774 of record UELU01142588.1, read on the forward strand.
TCATCCTTTGACTTTCCCTCGTCAATACCATTTCCGGTTCCGTTCTTGGTACTTAATCCAGATTTTGTAGAGTCGTGGTCCGTGGTTGGCTCCGTTTACCGCTCAAAAAGGACGTCACTCTTGTTTCCGTGTGGCTACTGGTGCTGGAAACCGATGGAAACGGTGAGATGGTCTTTGTGGTGGTCGTTGAGGCGCTACATACTAAGGGAAGAGGGAAATGAATTGATTTCCTTCCTTCCTGCACGAGAGCTCCATTGCGGTTTTGGCGATCTGGATTGAGGTAGGCCCGCCCAATGTGGAATACCCCTGACCGAGGGATACTCAGAAGGCTTTCTCCACTCAGTTCACTCTTTCCGACGGAGGTTACAAAGACACCGCTTCTCCTATACCAGTTACTTCCCTGCCAATGTCATAAAAGGCATAAAAGGAAGCAAAAAAAACTATAACAGAATGCACTTACTCCTTCCCTTTTTCCTCTTTTCTATTGAGTTTCTGCTGAAGGGTACATTTTATCCTCAAGGGTTTCTCCCCCGCTTTGCTCACTAATCTCTATCTAATTTCAAAAAAATATCCAACAAATTCTACTATTCCACAGTGGAAAAAAATTCACTCCTACTCACGACTGACAAAAAAAAATTCTTATGCTCTTTAATTCTACGCCAGCCCCCTTTGCACCTTTCTGCTTCGGTTGCGCGTTAATCGCGAAGGTTTTCGAAGCGACTTGCGATTGAAACACGGTCGGCCACCAATATGAAGATCCGCAGAGCTTCGATGCAAACCGGAGCGAATGAGCATGAGGATTTTTATTTAGTAAAAAAAAAAGAAACACTGGTTATATAAAGAAAAACTCGTGCACTTTATTTTTCTTCCTAATTAAATTCCTGTTTATGTGTATATATAAAACTGTGTAGTGTGAGAAACACAGAGCGTAACACTCAGATTACTTTCGCACGTGGTAACAGCGGGTAATTTAGCTTCACGGATTGCTCCGATCAGCGTCATGGTAGAAACGGAAGAGAGCGAGTAGCGGCTCCGTGTTAGTTTTTACAGATTGCGGATAGTTGGACGGGGGTAGGAGTCGCGAGGACCGGGTCTCAGCTCCAGCAGCTGATTGTCGCTCGCGCTCGACTCGCTGCGCGCTGGATCCTGGTAAGGAGTCCGTACCGCGAAATATGACGTATTGGCTGCGACATTCCGCCCGCCTCGTTGTGAGATGCAACGAGAACCCGTATTAAAGAAAAACAAAAAGGGAGAAAGGAATATAAAAGAATAATAAAAAGTACAAGAAAGAGTAACTAATAGTAAAAGAAAAGATGATGAGAATAGTGTAGTGAATGTGTGTATGTTGCGATCTTCAGTGGAGAGAAGTGGTCGAGTCAGCTGCGTAGGGGCTCCGCCCGCCGTAGACTAGGGGGGGGGGGTGGCTTTTAATGCAGTTGATGGAAACGAAATGGTGTTGGTGTCGAGTGGAAGACGGATGACCTTCACGAGTGGTCTTTGCAGGGTAGATGTTGCCGTTTTCAACGTGAGGACCCACGTAAGGCCATCACTACCAGGGTGGCAACGTTGTACACGCGCTAGGGGCCACTTCGTTGGTGGCAGCAGTTCGTCTTCGAGGATGACAATGTCCCCTTCCTCGACGGTCGTATTTGGATCGATCCACTTAGAACATTGTTGACGATGTTCTAGCTCCTCTCGCTGCCAGCGATCCAGAAATGATTTTTCATTTGGGTAGTTAACTTGAAGCGTAGTAATCTTGTAAAAGACAAATCAAAGAATGGTGGCTCCGGAAGAGCCGTAAGAGTAGATCCAATTAAAAAATGATCTGGAGTGAGTACATACACGTCCTCGGGGTCACTGCTGATGGGACTGAGAGGTCTTGAGTTTAAACAAGCTTCGATTTGTGAGGTGAGCGTCGAAAACTCTTCAAACGCCAGCTTAGAATCTCCCATCACTCTGCGCAGGTGATGCTTAGCTGCCTTGACACCCACTTCCCAGAGGCCACCGAAGTGTGGTGCCCTTGGGGGGATGTGTTTCCACTCAATACCACCTTTGGCCACAAGGTCAGCAATCTCTTTGCTGATCTATGAGGTTGCTGTGAAGAGGCGTCGAATTTCTGCTCTAGCACCTTGAAATGTAGTGCCGTTATTTGAATAGATAGTACGACATAGACCTCGCCTAGAAGTAAATCGACGAATCGCCATTAAAAATCCTTGTGCTGTGTAGTCAGATACCATTTCCAAGTGCACAGCAAGAGTAACAAACTAGATGAAGATACAGAGGTATCCTTCGTAGGCCTTGATTCCGCGACCTTTAGATGCGCGCAGAAGGTAGGGACCTGCATAGTCTAGGCCTGTGACGGAGAAAGGTCTGCCCGGAGTGACTCGTGCAGCAGGTATGCGATTTCTAGCACGTACTATCCAGTACATCCATAGGTGGTGGCTTGCGACTAACTGCGGACCTCCATGCAGTGTGTGAAGATGTGCATCTCTTATTAGAACCTCAGTCAATTAGCTGCAGTTGGCACGATTATAGGGTGCTTCTCGTCCTCCTGCAAGAAGGCATTTTCGAGACTACCTCCGATTCTTAAGATACCATCGGAATCCATGGCAGAAAGCGGCAAATGAGGCTTTGATGGGAGAGGAGAAGACCCTCTCAAAATCTGAGCATGCTCCTCATCGTAATGATCTCTCTGTACTGCTCTAATCAAGGTGAGTCGTGCAGAATGTAGTTCCTCGGGTGTGAGCGATTGCGCCACTCGGATGACTTGGTTTTCTCTAGAGTTATGACTCCATCTGTAGATGAAATCGATGACACGAATCAGTTTTTGCAGTCGTCAGAATCTTGAAATCATGCTCGAATGATTTCTCTATGCTATGGGTTTGGATGGTAAAGGCAGCACAATCCTTCCGCTGCTCCTGGTCTGTCTCGTAGGCGTTCTCACTAGCCCACGGTTTCCACTGACTGGTGAATCAAGCTGCTCCCTACCACTACAGCCTTTGTTGAAGGAGTTGATGTGGGAGCATGCCTTTTGAAGCAAAATCAGCCGGGTTCGCGGACGTCTTGGCATGCTGCCATTTAGTGTTGGGCAATGTAGTGAGGATGATGTTGACCCTGTTGGCGATGAAAGTGTTCCATCTCGAGGGATGACTGGCAAGCCACGCCAGGGTGACTTGAGAGTCTGACCAGTAGAAAATGCCCGCTGGCTTTGAAGACAGTTGTGATGGGATGCTTGCGAGAAGGCGCACTAGCAGCACAGCTCCACACAGTTCGAGTCTCGGTAGCTTACGGTTTTTATTGGTGCAACCTTGGATTTGCTCATCAGAAAGGTTGAGCGTAGTACACCATCAGAGAAGCCGTGCAGGTACCAAACGAAAGTAGAAGAGGTGCCTAGCCATCGCGGAATGTAAAGCGTCTCCAAGTGCGGCAGCTTCTCTCGTAAAAGTATCCAAGAGTCGCGGGTTTTTGCATACACCGATTGATCCCAATTAAGGCCAGCGATCTAGAGCCGTTGTATCAGGATTTTTGCTACTACGGTGACCAGCGCTATCCAGCCGGAGGGGGTCGAATAATCGGGCGATCTCCGACAATATCCTTCTCTTGGTGATCTCTCCGTCAGATGAGGAGAGAGTCACTTTGAAGCAGTAGGCGTCTTGAATGTAATTCCACTGTACGCCTAAGGTAGAAATCGTGTCCATTTCGTTGAAGGACCGAGGCCCCATGGATATGGAATTGAGTCCCGGCAGCAACGCGGCTTCATTTGAAAACCATTTATCGAGAGTCATCCTTGCGGCTTTCATTATGTCGATCAACTGGTCCCGTACGTCTCTTGCTTTTTGTACCGTGTCCCCGCCCGCCAGTGCGTTGTTGTATCACTTCTGCTCCCTTGGGGGTCCTGTGCAACTCGTCTGTGGCTAGTTGCTAAATTGCGCGGATTGCCTGTTACGACGCGCAGGCAGTGCCGTAGACAACTCTGCGTATACGAAAGCTTCGTAACTGTTCGTTGGGCGAATCTTGCCATAGTACTCGCAACCAGTCCTTATCGCCATCGTGGAGGCGGAACTGATGAAAAATCTTGAAAATGTATGCCGTGAAAACTACCTTGAAGAAACGCCAGCGAGGCAGAATTGTAATGATGTCTGATTGCAGTTTGGTCCCGCATGCAGGCAGTCGTTTAGTGATAAGTCTGTTCTGGAGGCTTGTGATGCATTGAATACAACGCGTATCTTTCCTAAGCCATCTTGTTTCTCAACAGCGTGATGTGGCATTAATAGCCATGTAACGTTTGTAACGTGGCGGATTGTCGCACGTTAGTTGCCCGAATACTCAATAAAAAAAATGTCTAAAAAGGCCAACTAAGAAGCCAGAAGGGATGACCCGTTCCACCACCAAACAATTATTTACTTTTTTACTTTTATTTTTTTGCATATCCGCAACTATGCGTCGTCGAGCACCGACTTCTTCTTTCAGCGTCAAGATTTACCGAAACAAGAACTCGCTACATCCAACAAATACGCCGCAGCTTCAAGATGCCTACGATCAAGCAGATCGGAACATCGGATAAAGTGCCTAAGCTAAGCATTTCAATTATTTTTTTTATAGTTCTCATATCTCTATTATTTTTTTTTGCCTCTACGTCAATTCAATTTTTCAACATTTATAATTTCAAATGCACTCGATTTTTAATACCACGAAGGATCCGAGTGCCTTTTCCTGCCATTTATGCAAAAGAGCATTATAGGCTCTTCAATGCCTCGCTCTTCTAGCCTATGAATTGCAATTCATAGATAGGCCGGAAAATTCCATTAAATATGGCCTGTAAAGCACATTATAAGCCCTAGTATACATCCGAATATTGCGAAACTCCAAAACTATGGGAAATTTCAATAAGAGATACTTTCAGTGCCTGAGCTTACAGGGAAAGGCAAGATGATATTGGAGCAAGAGAGAACAATCGAAAGAACAACAACATTCCTATCTGGTGCAGACCTACGGTGCACCAATCAGAGGGCGATGCGACGAGAGCGCGTCGGATACCGCGAGCCTCGTCGGAGTCGCCGACGCTTGCCTCGAGGATTTCTCTACTAGCTGCCCATCAAGAAACATCTCAACGTCCCGACTTCCGCGTGGCGTAGTTGTATGATATTTCGCGTAAAAGTTCAATTCGCGAAGTGTACAAGCGCCCGTGCCATTTTGCTGGCAGTTCTCATTCGCATACTATATATTTTTTTGAATTATTAGGTGCACAACTTTGCTTCCGCCGATTTTTTCGAAAATTTGAGGCTTTATTCTGAAAAAGTGATTAGCTGTTTATGATTCAAAGTACTGTCCGTCACTAGCCACTACTTTTTGCCATCTTTCGGGTAATTGTCGGATACCATCTCGAAAAAACGATGCCTCTTTTGAGGCGATCCATAAATCGATCCATTCTTTGACTTCTTCATAAGAATGGAAATGCTGCTCAGCTAGGCCATGTGCCATCGATCGGAACAAATGGTAGTCGGAAGGAGCAATGTCTGGAGAGTACGGCGGGTGGGGTAAGAC